>CM059425.1:15958148-16060648 GCA_030390025.1 Squalus acanthias | reverse complement strand
GAAACTGACACTAAATTCACAACGTCACTTAGGGAAGGTCACAAGATAATTGGTGTGCAAAATGGAAACTGACACTAGTGCTCTTCTGAGACTGCACTTAAGGTGCACTGTTCAGAGAGAGACCTCTGCTCAGCGGTAGCAATCTTTCTTCTGATCTTCTGAGTCAGAAGGTTGTGGGTTCAAGTCCCACTCCAGAGACTTGAGCACCCAAAGCAAAATGCTGGAAATCTGAAATAACAGAAAATGCTGGAAACACTCAGTAGGCCAGGCAGCATCTGTGGAGAGAGAAACAGAGTTAAAACGTTTCAGGACAATGACTTTTCATCAGAACATGAGAACTCTGTTTCCACCTCTGACCTCCTGTAAATCCCCGGCTCACTTCACCCCACCACTGGTGGCTGCGCCTTCAACCATCTAGGCCCTAAGCTTTGGCATAAGCTCTCCATCTCCCTTTCCTCCTTTAAGTCACCCCTCCTAATATCTCCTTCTATAGCTCTGTGTCCATTTTAGTCTGCGAAGCTCCTTGGGAAGTTTTTCTACTTTAGAAGCGCTATATAAATGAAAGACGTTGTTGTATCAGAGAATTTGTTTTTTTGAGAGAAGAGGGGAGTAGAGAAGAGAGGATTCTGCTCCTGAGTATTTGCAAAATTGAGCTAAAGCTCTAGCCTCAATCCCACAAACTAGCATTTGAGCCTCATCAACCTGAGGAAGGATAGAAGTGAGTTATCCCCAATCTTACTGAAATGCAAACCACTTAAAATTAATTAATTTATAGATCATAAAATCAACAGGCAACTATGGATGAGGAACACCATTTGGCCCATCTTAATTCATCCATTGAGAAAGACCCTACAATCCCCCATTTTAGCATCTAATTGAATTATTAAATGAATCCCGAATTTTCATCTCCACTACGCTATCTGAGAGTCCATTCCAAGTGTTGATCACTCTGTGCGAAGAAGAACCTGCTGATATCCGTCCTAAATACATCTTTCACTAGTTTGAATCTGTGTCCTCTTCTACTCACAACTTAATTTAAAGTAATAATCCGAGTTTATCTTTTCCAAACCTTAGCTATTTTAAATACCTCTCAAGGATAACCTCTCAGATGCCTCCTTCTCAGGCTGAAAAGCCGAAGTCTAAATGCCGGCCTTACCATCGATGTCAACATCCCGAAAATGAATAAATATTAAAAATATATAAATAGAGGTTTTTCTTTAAGTACGTGGCCCTTTGAATCTCCCCTTCAGTTCAGCACTGAAAACAAGATGATTACATACCATGGGGTAGGAAATAGAAAGTGCGACTATTCCAGGTCAGGTACTTTTGCTGTATGACTGCAGTTCCCATCAGCAGTGACACTGTGCCTCACACATGGGCCAACAGTCAACCTGACAACTGGAATCAAAACCTTTCCACATCAGGTAAACTAAATGTTGTACTTCAGACTCACTGAGGAACCTTGAATTTTCTGCTCAAAAGAGCAAAACATCTGTCAAGATCCATCAATCGCTGTCTGCATTTGGTATTTCCCTACACCTGGTTCCACTTGCACACTGAAGCACTGCAGTCAGTTGTCCCGGTGCCAGCAATTGAACACAGTATTTTCATTTTACGCTTGGTGAAAATTTTTTAAAAAGTGTATCGAGCTAATATCTGAAAGGGCATAAAGGTAGCAATGTAATCTCAGGCTTGAGGTGGTGTGCTCATTGGCTGTGAGTGAGCAATCTTAGCACCTTGATGTGAATTATTGCCTTGTACTTTCCTTCTAGGTCAGTGATTCTCTTTTTAAAGAGGCACTGCCTTTTTGGAAAAAATGTTGGCAAACCTTTTTGTTGTGGGTTGGAGCGGTAGTGTCATGTGCAGATACACGGTTCATGCAGCAGATGTTTGAAGAAAAAAAAAACATGTACCAAACACACTATTTTTCAAGCCTCATTGTAGCTTAACTTATACTGAGAGGTGTGAAAATAGAACTAATGGATGGAGAATTCATGTGGAATACAAAGAACTCCACACCCCAGTTCCCAATAGGCACCTCCCAACGCACGGAGCTATGCGTTGAGATCACAGATTCGTAAAACCTATCCTATAAGTTCCAGGTAGGAGCAGATCCCAACTGGTTAGATGAGTGAAGAGCATGATGTCACAATCGGGTTCAGAGTCAGAACGTTAGAAAGGTAAGACCTCATTAACAACAACTGAAATAGCACTGGAGAACACAATCATATTTTCATCTCAAAGAGACTATCACCCCTGGAAGTTTTATGGAATTTTTCTTTCCTACTGTTAGGTTAACACAGATATAGAATTATATATCATTTATGTCACACAGAAAATCTTCAATTGACTTGGGTGTCGTATTATGATCAGAAAAACAATGATCTGATCTTCTGGGCTTTTTTCTTTTCTTGAAAACTGTGAGAATGTTTCTCTTTAATTCACCGATGAAGCTTGCAATCTGATTACTGAATTATGGGCTGGATTTTCGGAGTATGTGCCAGCCTTGAGTGATGGGCACATTGCCCACATTTTTAAAAACAGTAGTGATTGGGGTCGGCAAAACGCAAGGATTGTGTGGGGAAACACATACTGAGACCCGCCCGCCCGTGACGTGCCGAAGTTTGTGGGGGGTCGGGGGGGGAGGTATGGTGCTGTGCGGCCCAATGTCTAGGCCACCATCTGGCCATTGCTGTTTGCGAGACCTTGCGGTGCACAAGTTGGCTGCTGCATTTCCCTACCTCGCAACGGCGACCACAGGGCCCATTTATAACAATAACAATGGCCACAACAATCCCGTGCAGGAGTCCAGGTGGGATGCTGCCGGTCAGCTGCTCGCCTGCTTCGGGCGGAAAGTGGCAGGTGGCCGGCGGGGGGATAAAGATCAAGCGGTTCGGAGATCACCCACCGACACTGAGAGAAGGCTGCCGGCAGCAAGTTAAGTAGGGGGGTCGGGGGTCGTCTTCATGTGTGGGGGGGGTCGTCATGTGGGGGGGGGGCCGTCATGTGGGGGGGGTCGTCATGTGGGGGGGGGTCGTCATGGTGGGGGGGGTCGTCATGTGGGGGGGGTCGTCATGTGGGGGGGGTCGTCATGTGGGGGGTCGTCATGTGGGGGGGGTCGTCATGTGGGGGGGGGTCGTCATGGTGGGGGGGGTCGTCATGTGGGGGGGGTCGTCATGTGGGGGGGTCGTCATGGTGGGGGGGTCGTCATGGTGGGGGGGGTCGTCATGTGGGGGGGGGTCGTCATGGTGGGGGGGGTCGTCATGTGGGGGGGGTCGTCATGTGGGGGGGTCATCATGTGGGGGGTTGTCATGTGGGGGGGGGTCATCATGTGGGGGGGGTCGTCATGGTGGGGGGGTCGTCAAGTGGGGGGGGTCGTCATGTGGGGGGTCATCATGGTGGGGGGTCAGGGGTCGTCATGGGGGGGGTCGTCATGGTGGGGGGGGTCGTCATGTGGGGGGGTCGTCATGTGGGGGGGTCATCATGGTGGGGGGTCAGGGGTCGTCATGGTGGGGGGGGGTCGTCATGTGGGGGGTCATCATGGTGGGGGGTCAGGGGTCGTCATGGGGGAGGTCATGGGGGGGTCGGGGGTCGTCATGGGGGTTGTGGGGGTAGTTGCGAGAGTCTGTTGGCTGGGGTTGGGGTGCGGGGGTAGTGTCCAGGGCTCCTACTCCTCCCGGCCCATCTGAGGAGAGATGTTTTAAACTTAGCCTCGTTGGCTTCTCGGCAGCTTTAGCGGGCCTGCTGATGGTGGCGGGCGGGCGGCCTGCTGATGGTGGCGGGCGGGCGGGCGGCCTGCTGACGGTGGCGGGCGGGCGGGCGGCCTGCTGACGGTGGCGGGTGAGGCTCCGGCGAGAACTTCAGCGCTCTGTCAAAACCAGCGTCGTGAAAACGGAAACTTTTGCCAGAACGGAGCAGCAAACGGAGCCTCTTCACATTAGCTGCGCCTCCCGCTCCTTTCTTGGCCATCGGGGAGAGTTCAAATCCCCCCCTCACCCTTCAAAACTACTTCATGGGCTGCAAAGATCTTTGGAACATTCTGGGATTGTGAGCGGTGCTACATCAATGCAAGTTCTTTCTTTACAAGCCGATTTCCCACTGCAGGTTCAGTATAATTACTGACTTACACATGTCATCGGCTTTTCTGTAAGGTTATTTTTAAGTTGTTGGATTTTTTGACGGTGTTGTTTGGGTTAATTTGTATAGATCCATATGTAACTTAAGGTTGCCAACTCTGATTGGACCTATTCCTGGAGGTTTCATCACCTGACCTCTTGCCACCAACTAACTGGGCCCCAGTCAAACTGCATCTTTTTCCCATCTCAAGTTTTTTTTTCCATCAGCAATGAACAAAAGTGTTCAAAAGAAAAATTTTAAAACGCACATGTCTTTTTAATACCCTGGGTTGCTCGCCGCAGATTAATCTTTAATTGATGGAAACTCCAGGACAATCCTGGAGGATTGGCAACCCTAATGTAACTACATGATAATCTTAAATGCTCCGTCAGCCTCTGTGAATGAGATTGACAGTTCTGGTACGAAGGTTCACCAGACTGGTTCCTGGGATGGGGGGATTGTCCTATGAGGAAAGATTGAGTAGACTGGGCCTATATTCTCTTGAGTTTAGAAGAATGAGAGGTGATCTCGTTGAAACATACAAAATTCTTACAGGGCTTGACAGGGTAGATGCAGGGAGGATGTTTCCCCAGGCTGGGGAGTCTAGAACCAGGGGTCACAGTCTCAGAATAAGGGTTCGGCCATTTAGGACTGAGATGAGGAGAAATTTCTTCACTCAGAGGGTGGTGAATCTTTGGAATCCTCTACCCCAGAGGGCTGTGGAGGCTCAGTCGTTGAGTATATTCAAGACAGAGATCGATAGATTTTTGGATATTAAGGGAATCAAGTGAAATGGGGATAGTGCGGGAAAGTGGAGATGAGGTAGGAGATCAGCCATGATCTTACTGAATGGTGGAGCAGGTTCGGAGGGCCAAATGGCCTACTCCTGCTCCTATTTCTTATGTTCTTAACTCGCTCTGAAGTGGCCTAGCAAAAATTCTGTGGATAGGACATGGATACAGCTTTAACTACTTCCTCTTTTCTGGACAGGAAGCTAAAGACTTGACCTATGACCCTCCCGCAGCTTTTTGAGTTGGCTACCAAGCTCCAAGATGTGGTTGCCTGGGCAACTACCCACTTCTTCCCCCACCCCCCACTCACCCCATCACCACTGGGCTCATACGGATGAAGCCATTCCAACACTTTTATGTTCGTGTGAATGCTACTGGAATGCCTCAGAGAACCTCATTGTCTCAAACTGATGTGGTATGTGAAAAGCACCATTGCTCCAGCTGCATTGTCTGGACCTAACTGACATCCCCCATAAACAGAGTGCGTTGTGTGGATTTAATTGATTGTGAACTGAATTTACCTTAAGAGCATCAACTTAATGAGGCAGAAATTCCGATCCCTACGGATGTGTACGTGCTGTGTACTCACCCGTAGGGCCAACGGAAATGCCGGTTTCAGGCATGCACTGCGCATGCGCTGGAAACGGGCATTTCCGATCTGTCAAGAAAGCTCTTGACAGATCCTCCGTCTGCCTGGGAGCAGGGCCTCTGCGGGTGGAGAGTTCCATTTTTTGGAGACCCTCTGCCCGCAGAAAACACTTAGGGGGAGAAATTCAGTATCGCCCCATTTGGGGCGCAATTATCGGCCGGGCGCAAAGATTAGCGCCTGCCGCTAATTATCGCCTCCGACTGCAAACTTGACTTTTATCGCCCCTGGAGGTGATTGGAGCGCTAAATCAGGCGCTACACATCTGTCTTAAGGCGCAAAGGCCGAGGAGCAAGGCGCTAACTCAGAGCGCTGGCGAAGCTCATGTGATGTCAGTCAGCAATGGAACACAGACACAATGGCCCCAGCCAGTTCTTAAAGGGGAGGGTTGATCTTGCTTTCCATCCACATCCTGCTCATTGCAGCCTTGAATCGCGGCCTGGAGAGACCTGTACATCAAATCTGCTGGAAAGAACAATGGAGAGGCCCAGGGAAAGAGCTCAGAGTGCAGCCCCCACAGTCTCTTCTAAATCGATACAAGGAAGGGCAAATCAAAATGAACCTGCAAAGTGCTGCTCAGTACCCAAAACTCCTTCACACAGCGTTGAATCTCTCCGGAAGTCTCTCTCTCTCTCTCTCTCTCAGAATGCGTGGTTCAAAAATGTCGCCAACAAAAAAAGGCAGGAAGCGGTCGCCTTTAAATAGCGCTCCCCCAGTCCCTTCCTGACTGCAAAACGCTCCCCTCAACCTGTCGTTGCTAGCGGCAGGCGGTAAGGCAGAGGGCGCCACTCAATATCCACTCCGGGGCGCTACCGGGGCGTTGCGCACTCGACTGATGTCACGATCTGCTGGCGCAGGAGATCGTGGCGGTACTGTTTAGCGCCACCTCAAAATGTCTAGTTAATTTCGCGAGCAGCGCAAACATCGCTGCGCCCGGGCGCTAGTTGCTTTGCGCCCCATTAGCGCCCTCTTAAGGTGTTAACGGGAGGCGCAACCAACTGAATTTTTCCCCCTTACAATTCTTGCGCCTGGTAACCAGGATAAGAGTTGAAAAACAGTTTAAAAAAATTTTTTCCACTGATTTATCATTTAAAAATACTTTAAAGAAAGGTAAGTTTATTTTTAGCCCCGTTAAAAACATTAATTATTTTTTTCAAAAAATAAATTTTTGTTTAAAGTATTTAATTTATTGTAATTTAAAGTCATTTTAAAAATGTGATTTAAAAAAAAAATGTATTTAAGTTTTACTATGTTTTGGGGGTGATCTCTATTCATATATTTGACAGGTCTTCCTGTCAAATGTATGAAGGGAGATTCCCTTCTCTGATTGGCTCCCCATGGCCCACGTGATCCTAGGGACGCTGCGAACCACCTGGGATATGTGGGCCCTGCGCACCGGCAGTTTGGAGAGGCCCAGCAACGGAACTCTGCGCCTCCCGGGAGCCCTCTGGTCTTGGCGCAGATTTTTGCAGATCGCAGCACTCCGCCCGCGGGAGGCCTGCGAACGGAATTTCTGGGCCCATATGATAAGTGCAAGCTTTGTTCACTGTTAATGCAGCGGGAACAACTTATAACTTCAGGCTCTTTGCAAGATTAAAAATAAAACACACACCCCCCGCGGGTGCAAAGTGACTCACTGTAACTCTGAACTGCTTCTCGTTAGGAACACAAGTTGTGGGTATTGCACCCACTTCACCAGCACTGGCTACTCATTTCAGACAGCAGCGCAAATATCTTGGGGGTGATTTTGTCAAAGGGGAGCTTTTGGAGGCGGGACTCCCACTTGTCGGGTTTCAGTCCCGCCTCCCAACAATTTCTGGCCAACCCACGCTATTTTCCCTTGATTGACCTTGTTAAGCCCGCCCAGCGGGCTTAGCAGGCCAATTAAGGGAAAGCCGGTTGCAGAGAACGTCAACGTATGACGTTTCATCTGTCAAACATTTTTGACAGATGAATTATCATCGTTTGACAGCTCTGTGAAGCTGTCAAACACTGACATTCTCTGTAGTTTGATGAGGTTTTATCATTCTTAGCGTTACATAGCAATAAAAGTGATTATACTTTCCCTTAGAGCTTACTATCTATACCTGCACATCTGGTGCGTGCAAACCTACTGCATGCAAGGTTGATGAGTTACTTGCATACAGCTCAAATTTTGGTAATTTCCAAGTTGCATGTGAATAGTAACGAGGGATTTGTGAAGGAATCAGGAGGTGGGAAAGACCTGCGCACAAGCAGATTTCGTGAAATATTCAGTATTTTACTGAGGATTCGTTATGACGATGGTGGGTCAGTACACATTGTAGCTCTAACGTCAGAGTGGTGGGATATGGCTTTGTGCCACTTTGTCTCCGATTTCCTTCGCCCCCCAACAATTGGTCCACCGTACCTTCAGCTGCCTAGGCCCTAAGCTCTGGAATCCCTGCCTAAACCTCTCCACCTCTCTACCTCTCTTTCCTCCTTTAAGACGCTTCTTAAAACCTACCTCTTTGACCTAGCTTTTGGTCACCTGTCCTAATATCTCCTTATCTGCCAAATCTGGTCTGATAACGCCTTTGGAATGTTTTACTGCATTGAGGGCGCTACATAAATGCAAGTTGCGGTTGTTGAGCCAATCTCAGTTTAATGCTGACAGGAGGCACTGAGCAGAGGTCAAGGGGTCCCTCGATGGCAAGGAAGAAAAATCAGAGGGAAAGCCATCACTGAGCTGCTTACACAGCTCCGAGCGAATGACTGAAGAGCAGCATGAGCTGTGGCTTGGGAGCCAGTCGCAAGCCTGACTTCTTAACCAGGGATGGTGCGAGGCTCAGGGAAGACCCAAAGCTGGATGATAGGCACCTAAAAAAATCGATATGAGAAATGAGCTAGCGTCAAATCCTGGTTGTTCTTTAGTTTGTTTTAATGGAGATCTTAGCTACCAAACCTTTTTTTTTGCAGTGTTGGTTAAATGTGTGATTTATCTGTGGGGAGTGGGGCAAGTACACACACTTATTGGTTATGGAACTGGATCAGCAACCCATAGGCCGTGAGTTAAAATCTTACCACGGCCACAAATCTGGCAATTCTGGGCTTGCGCCAGTAAAAAGGATCACGAAAGGTGCTGGATTGTTGTAAAAATCCAAGTGATTCGCTAATGTCTGTCAGGAACCTGCCACCTACCCCTACCTGGTGTGGTCGACATGGGACTCTAAGTCACATACACTATTTACTCTTGATGCGCTCTAAAGTGACCCCAGCAAGCAAGCCACCCATTTGTACAAACAATCGCTGCTTGAGCAAGTAGGGACGGGTAATAAATGCGGCCTTGCCACTGATAGACACGTCCCGAGAACAAATAAATGAAAATAACTCTGCCTTCTCTTGCTCATGATGTGGAGATGCCGGTGTTGGACTGGGGTGGACAAAATTGAGAGGTCGCACAACTCTTGCTCAGCAGTGAGTCGACCCAGCAGTATTGCTGAGGTTGGCCACCTGTATCACTAACAATACAGGCAATTGGATCACACAACACGGAAGGAGGCCATTCGGCCCATCGTGCTTGTGCCGGCTCTCCAATTAGTCCCAGTCTCCTGCTGTTTCCCCACAGCCTTGCAAATACTTCCTTTTCAAGTATTTATCCAATTCCCTTTTGCAAGTTACTATTGATTCTGCTTCCACCACCCTTTTCGGGCAGTGCATTCCAGATCACAACAACTCGCTGCGTAAAAAAAAAAAAATAGTCTGCTCATCTCCCCCTCTGGGTTTATGTTGTCAGTTATCTTCAATCTGTGGCCTCTGGTTACTGACCCACCTGCCACTGGAAACAGTTTTACCTTATTTATTCCATTAAAAACCCTTCAGAATTTTGAACACCTCCATTAACTCTCCCCTTAACCTTCTCTGCTCTGAGGAGAACAATCCCAGCTTCTCTAGTCTCTCCTCTACTAAGCTTGGAGTAAAAACAGAAAATATTGCAAATGCACAGCAGGTTTGTCAGCATCCGGAAGGAGAAGTGACAGGGCAATGTTTTGGGTGTGGTGCCTTCACCGGTATTTACTTTGTTCCTCTGCTGCACTGCTTGGTGCCGTGTAACTGGTGCATTGCAGACTGCCCTGAAGAACCTGTCTCTTTAAAGCTGAGCGCTGCGTCCAAAGAATCCAAAGCATGTTTGCTTGCTTGAGCACAAAGGCAGAATGCTAATTGGACATGATAGAAGGTATTATGTGTAAACTCTGGCAGTTCCCCTAAAGAAAAGAGTAATCAGAAAAGATCAAGTTAAAGCCAAGAAAAATTGGCAGAGTTGGAAACCCCTGGGGCAGGTGCAGATTACTACACAATACTCAATTAGACAATTTCAATTCAGGCTGACTGCATACCATTCGCATTTCATCGCGCAGTCAGCATCACGGGTGATCTCATCTTGGACGCTGTCAATTGTTAAAGTAAAAAAAACAAGGTTCTTCCAGCGCTGACAAATTCCCATCTGACTAATCAGGAGCAGCAGCAACAGTGAGAAGGCTGGAGATGCACAAAGCCAAATAGGTGAACCCACACTACTGGCTGAATCTCTTGTTTTTTTGACATTCTGCTGTTTGTGTGTCACCAACATGTAGCGAGTGTGCATGTGCGGTATGTTATTTGATGGTGTGGTGCACGCTACCATGCCAAACGCAGGCATGCATTAGTATGTAGTGACAGATGCTAATGATGCGCACGGCACAAAGAGCTGAAGTTGGCTCCATTGCCCTCAGAATACAATGCAGCATCGAAATGTCTGACAGCTGCGACTGGGAGAAAACGCAGGGATACTTTCAATGGCGAAAATAAAGCTGCACATTGATTACGAGTCCAGCACAACTCACCCAGTGGACCCCAAATCACTCCACTACCTGCTCCAGTGGACTGGGAAAGCTTAAACCGAGGCCCTGTCTGCTCTCTCAGGTGGACATAAAAGATCCCATGGACACTATTTCGAAGAAGAGCAGGGGAGTTATCCCCGGTGTCCTGGCCAATATTTATCCCTCAACCAACATTAAAAAAACATTATCTGGTCATTATCACATTGCTTTTTGTGGGAGCTTGCTGTGCGCAAATTGGCTGCCGTGTTTCCCACATTACAACAGTGACTACGCTTCAAAAGTACTTCATCGGCTGTAAAGCGCTTTGAGACGTCCGGTGGTCATGAAAGGCGCTATATAAATGCAAGTCTTTTTTTCTTTTATTAAAAAGCAACGAGAGTGATTCATTTATTTTGCGCCTTTGCAGACGACACTAGGTTAGGAGGCGCAGTAAGTTGTGTGGATGGGAGCAGGAAGTTGTGTGGATGGGAGCAGGAAGTTGTGTGGATGGGAGCAGGAAGTTGTGTGGATGGGAGCAGGAAGTTGTGTGGTTGGGAGCAGGAAGTTGTGTGGTTGGGAGCAGGAAGTTGTGTGGATGGGAGCAGGAAGTTGTGTGGATGGGAGCAGGAAGTTGTGTGGTTGGGAGCAGGAAGTTGTGTGGATGGGAGCAGGAAGTTGTGTGGTTGGGAGCAGGAAGTTGTGTGGATGGGAGCAGGAAGTTGTGTGGATGGGAGCAGGAAGTTGTGTGGTTGGGAGCAGGAAGTTGTGTGGTTGGGAGCAGGAAGTTGTGTGGTTGGGAGCAGGAAGTTGCAAAGGGACATCGATCGATTAAGTAAGTGGGCAAAACTACGGCAGATGGAGTTCAATGTGAGGAAATGTGTGGTCATCCACTTTGGATCTGAGAAAGACAAATTGGAATATTTTCTTAAGGATGAGAGACTAGGAGCTGTGGAGGAGCAAAGAGATTTAGATGCCCACGTACACAAATTACTAAAAGCTAGTGCACAGGTACAAAAGTAAAAAGGCTACGGAATGTTGGACTTCCTCTCAAAGGGGTTGAAATTCAAAAATGAGAAAGTGATGCTTCAATTGTACAGAGCCTTGGTCAGACCCTGTCTGGAGCACTGTGTTCAGTTTTGACATGCAAAATATATTGGCCTTGGCAGGGTGATCTAATCGAGGTGTTTAAAATGATAACGGGTAGATGCAGAAAAACTATTCCCTCTTGTGGGGGGAACCCAGAACAAGGGGGCATAATCTTAAAGTGAGAGCTAAGCCACTTCTATACGGGTTTTGTTGTGGGGTTTGCAGGCTCCACATCTGCCCAGCTCCTGTTTGGGGGAACAGTGGAAGTGTAAATGGGACAGAGCAGGGGGTATAGCATGGCTGTTGGGATGTGGAGGACACTGACAAGGCCGGCATTAATTGCCCATCCCTAGTTATCCTTGAGAAGATGGTGGTGGTCCACCGCCTTGAACTTTTGCAGCCCTTGTGGTGAAGGTGTTATGCAGGGAATTCCTGGATTTTGATTCAGCGACAATGAAGGAACACAGTCCAAATCAGGATGGAGCGTGAGGTTGGCGGGGAACTTGGAGGGGATGGTGTTCCCACAACAATACGGCACTTGTCCTTCGCGGTGATGGAGGTCACAGGGGAAGGAGCTGTTGTCAAAGTAGCAGAGAGGTGTTGTTGCTGCAGTGAATCCTGTAGATCGTACACACTGCGCTGGTAGTGGAGGGGGTGGATATTGAGTCCAGTGGCATGGGGGGCCTAGAACTGCCGCTGTAATGTAAAAGCATCTGTGACGGGAGAGCAGCGGAAATGTAAATGGGAGAGAGCAGGGCGTACAGAGCAGCTCTTCATTATTTGCTCTCGACACAAAAGGCATCAAGGGGTATGGGGAGAGAGCGGGAATATGGTATTGAGATAAAGGATCAGCCATGATCATATTGAATAGCGGAGCAGGCTCGAAGGGCCGAACGGCCTACTCCTGCTCCTATGTTTCTATGATCTGGGCAACACAGGCAGGGCCGGCACTTACTGCCCATCCCTAGTTGCCCGGAAGCACCCATCATGTGATGAGAGACACAAATCCCTTGCTCCCCTTTTCCTTTGCCAACCCTAAAACCTCTATATATTGTACAAGATTTTTGCACTACTAAACTGGTGCATTCAGTTGGGGCAAGTTCAAAACCAATATCCCTGGCGGCAGTGCCGGAACAGGGCCTGGCTTATTCTAGCTGTCAATCATCACCTCTGTGTTACAAGATTTCTCATTGGAATTCATTCTAAATTTCAATCTCACACAGAGAAATCTAATTAGGATTCAACGGTCCTTCATTTAAAATTAAAATGAAGCCGCAAGCTAACCACATACTTTTAATTCACAGCCTGTGAAATAATGAATCCCATATTTAAACAAACAGGTTTTTAAATGAGCAAAATCCTAATTATGTAACTTGGATTGTATTCCTAAAATCATATTGTTCCCATTTGTTAAATTAACTACAATATTCCCTCTGGAGGATATCATAAATTTAAGATATCTTGGGTGTTTCAGCACTTCGCTCTTGTTAGGTTGGCCACTATGAAGGTGGGAGTACAATAAGTGACAAGAAAATGTGAGGATTTCTGTGCAGAATGTAGTGTTTCCAGCTCTCCCTCTGACTCAGTAAGTAATTACAAAGAATGTATAGCACAGAAATAGGCCATTCGGACCCACTGGTCCATGCCAGTGTTTATGCTCCACACGAGCCTCCTCCCACCCTACTTTATCTAATCCCATCAGCATAACCTCCTATCCCTTTCTCCCTCATGTGTTTATCTAGCTTCCCCTTAAATGCATCTATGCTATTCGCTTCAACTACTCCATGGGGTAGCAAGTTTCACATTCTCACCACTCTCTGGGTGAAGAGGTTTGTCCTGAATTCCTAATTGGATTTATTAGTGAATATCTTATATTTATGATCTCTAGTTTTGGATTCCCCCACAAGTGGAAGCATTTTCTCCACGCCTATCATATCAAATGCCTTTATAATTTTAAAGACCTCTATTAGGTCACCCCTCAGCCTTCTCTTTTCTAGAGAGAAGAGCCCCAGCCTGTTTAGCCTTTCCTGAGAGTTATAACCTCTCTGTTCTGGGATCATCCTTGTAAATCTTTTTTGAACCTTCTCCAGAGCCTCTATATCCTTTTTGTAATAAGGAGACCAGAACTGTGCGCAGTACTCCAAGTGTGGTCTCACCAAGGTTCGATGACAAGCTTAACGTAACTTCTCTGCTTTTTAATTCTACTCCTCTGGAAATGAACCGCAGTGCTTGTTTTTTATGGGCTCGGCTGTAGTGGTATTGAGCAATTCTAAGCATGAATGTTCCATGTTTAATGTGCTGAGTTAGCTGATCTAAACTGGGTTTTGGCAACGGGGCTGCTGCCCTTGGCCTCAGCGACCCTCAGCTCAGGCGAGGAAAAAAATAATCAAGCGGACTTCCAGCTGCCGATTACCATCCCGTGACTCTTGCTGGATAGGGTGAATGTTGAGTGAGGACAGATCACGGTCTGCCGGATACCCTCCTGACACCACCGAGGCACACACATGAAGAATGGCCATTGTGTGAGATACTGGAGACCGTGTACCTCGGCAAGAGTCGCCGCCGTAAAGGAGAAACTTAGGAGGGGGAATTAAATTAAATATTTTACAGCTAGAGGTTTCCAGGCATTTTTTTATCAGGAACACCAAGCTGCCGAAACCTTCTCAAATGTGACGCGCAGAGGGATTCTTCCTCACCGAGTTTTACATTGTATAGAATGGGCCTATACTCTGTGGAGTTTAGAAGAATGAAAGGTGATCTCATTGAAACATATAAGATTCTGAGGGGGATTGACAGGGTAGATGCTGAGAGGTTGTTTCCCCTGGCTGGAGAATCTAGAATTAGGGGGCATAGTCTCAGGATAAGGGGTCGGCCTTTTAAGACCGAGATGAGGAGGAATTTCTTCACTCGGAGGGTTGTGAATCTTTGGAATTCTCTGCCCCAAAGTGCTGTGGATGCTCAGCCGTTGAGTATATTCAAGGCTGAGATCGATA
The DNA here is from genome assembly GCA_030390025.1 of Squalus acanthias. Lineage (NCBI taxonomy): Eukaryota > Metazoa > Chordata > Chondrichthyes > Squaliformes > Squalidae > Squalus > Squalus acanthias. Next base: position 16,046,199 of record CM059425.1, on the reverse strand, counting down.
GATTTTTGGACTCTAGAGGAACTACGGAGATCGGGTGGGAAAGTGGAGTTGAGGTCGAAGATCAACCATGGTCTTATTGAATGACGGAGCAGGCTCGAGGGGGCGTATGGCCGACTCCTGCTCCTAATTCTTATGTTCTTTTTTTAAAATCTTTTTGACTTTTTAAAACTTTTTCGATACTTCTGAAGATGTAAATTAATTTTGATGCCTCACTTGAACAGTAACACCACGAGAAATCTTTTTAACAATTGTAATGCCAAGAGATTCGTTCAATTATAAACCCTCCGGAACATTAAGTTCCTTATGATAAGGTTTGTTCAGTACTTTTGAGATCTGAGTTAATGTAGCTCCTTGTGGATTGGAATGAAAAATGATCATTACAGCACGCTCTAGTACAGAGGATCAATAGAGGTCTGACACTCCATTAGGGCAGTCTATAATGAGCTCTATACAGTAACAGTAGGCAGCACAGCCAACTCCTCATTACTGTGCATCTAATCACTAAAATATTGGCATCGCGAATATGATTAGTCATCAGTGTTGCGGGCTCCTTCGGATCCTCTTTCCAAAAGTTACCTTTAGATTGTTAATTGTCTCCTCTCTGTGTAATGATGTTGCTTGCTGCTGGGGGATGATCTCTCATTACAAGTTTGAAGTCTGCTTAATCAGCTCCATGGATGGGTTCAATCTATTTCCATTCAGTCAGCAATAGGTCCCGTCTTACTCCAAACTTAGCAAAAGTGTCTCGATGTGAAATACCACCTGCCTCTTCTCTTTTCAGATGCTGGTTGTGTATTTCCAACATTTTCTGTTCCCTTCCTGTATCCCTATCAATCTTCTACACAATATTGGGATTCCTGTCGATATAGGGGAACCGGAACATTAAAGGGGGTCTTTACAACTTTAAGGAGGTCTGGAGGACTTGAAAGAGCCCATCTCAGAAATCCCACAATGTTGTCTACCAGGGGAAGTTTACAGTGGAGGCACCCTATATCTGGCTGCAGTATGAACACCTTCCATGTGTGTTTTGCATTGTAACCTAGCAATACTCCTCCAGCAGTGTACAATCCCTTGGTGTAGTGCTACACCATATAAACCAGTAGGTCTAAATTTGATGTCCTGTCTGTGCAAAGTCAACTGATCTCAACCACGGCAGCATTTTATGTACTAAAACTGGCCTCAGAACCAGGTTTCTGCTCTGAATTGATCTCTAGTGACTCCAGCAGGAAGGCTACTTGCGAGCATTGGGGAAGGACAGGGTCAGGCTTGGCTGTGATGGCCTCTGTGGTAGAATAACCTGCTGACCGTACAACAAAAGACAAAAGGCCTGAAACTTCCGGGGTCCCGGGTAAGAGCGGCAGAGTGGGGCTTATGCTCGTTGAAATTTGAAGGAGGCTGATCCTGTCAGAAATTTCAGGGTCAGCTGAACTTAGTAATGCCGGTGAGATAAGGTCCCTCCAGCAGGGGTCTAGACATGCCATGGGAGCCCGGGAAGGAGGCAGACTTCCCTATTAAAAAGGGCTCCATGCAGTTAAAGGACTGAGCAGGTTCTTTGGAAGATGGGGTGAAGCGGTTGGAGCTAAAGAAGGATAAAGGTGTGCTCTTAATGTCTTCCTTCTGGCCTCCGAGTTAGAAGGTTGTGGGTTCAATTCCCACTCCAGAGAATCTAGACTGACACCCCAGTGATGAAGGGTCCCAGACCTGAAACGTTAACTCTGTTTCTCTCTCCACGGATGCTGCCTGGCCTGCTGAGTTTTTCCAGCGTTTTCTGTTGTGTAGGGGGTGGTGTGGTAGGGGGTCAGCCTCACCTCTGACTCAGTGAGCGGTTCGAATCGCTCCCACGCCCCTGGTTCTAGACCTTGGACTTATTTGGGGGTTGTGAACAAAGAGGCAGTAGACAACAGGTTTGATGAAAGAACTTTGACTTTTATTCAAGGAAGTAAAACACAACACAAACACTCTTATCACTCTAAAGGTGGGGAACACTTCGGTACAAGCGAGGGAAATAACATTAGGAGAATACTTCACCCCTCCCAATCCCACTTCACTAGCTAGGTTGGACTCTGGAGAACCAGGGATAATGCTCACCAAACGAATCCTTGACAGTTTAGAGTTAGGGTTTAGAGTCTTTTGAGTAAAAGGTTTCATAAGGCCCTTGTTGCCGCGAGGTGTCCGATGGTCACTGAGGCAGTCGCTCTGGTTTCTTCTTGCGTGTCGGTCTGCTTGTGAAGCTGTTGGCCTTCTTTGTTTAACTTCTTGCTGTAACTCTGCCTCTGTTTAAACTGTCTTCTTCCGAGCTGTGGAACTGCCTTCTTGCAGAACTGTGGAAACTGCCTTCTGCCTGCTTCTGTAACTGCAGCCCTGACTTCTGTTCAACACAGGCTTTCAATTCTGTTGAACTTGAACTGTTTTACTGGAGAACTTGAACTGTTGTAACTGCTTGATGGGCCTTCAATTATACTAAATTGAAGTGGCCTTATCAAAACCAAATCAAATCCCGGTCATTGTAAGACCTCGTTAACAGTAACAACTTTACTAAGTGTCAAATGGCTTGTGTCCTGTCGATCTCTTCAGTTGATTACAGGTGATTGGTTTCGTGTTTTGGGTTTCTAGGCTGGACTCGGGTTTTTCTATAGAATGGTCCTGAGCGATTTGAATTATGCATGGTTTTGATGGGTCTGTGATAGGTTTTAATGGGGCCTGTGTTTTGGGTGGGGCTGCCTTCTCCCAGGGTCTATTGTCAAAATGTTAATGCTTGCTGGGGCTTGAGTGAGGTCATCCCGATTCCCCAGACAATGCAATGTAACTGCAATACCCAAAACTGCTTTTACAGAGGTCAACCCCACCTCCTGTGCAGCCTTTTCTCCCTTACAGGTCCAGACATGTCTTTTAAAATGCCAAAACTTGGTTTTTGGTCTTAAATTCCTTATGTTAGGCCCAAATGCATTTTATCACTCTGAGGTAGTTCCAAAGTCCTTTTTCCTTAGGTTTTGGGGATCTGCAAATTTTGGAAACCTTACAGTTGTTATTTCAGATTTCCAGCCTCCGCAGTATTTTGCTATTATAGGAGAGTGGGACTAACTGGATTACTCTTCGAAGGGCCTCCTTCTGTGCTGTGCTTTCTAGGATCAATGAATTTGCATTTATATAGCGCCTTTAACGTGGTAAAATATCCCAAAGTGCTTCACAGGAGTGTAATCAGACAAAATTTGACACCGAGCCACATGAGAAATATTAGGACAGCCTGGTCAAAGAGGTAGGTGTTGAGGGTCTTAAAGGAGGAGAGCGAGGTAGAGACGCGGAGAGGTTTAGGGAGGGAATTCCAGAGCTTAGGGCCTGGGCAGCTGGAGGCGCGGCCGCCAATGGTGGAGCGATTGGCCAGGATTTCAGCGGAACCCCAGCATAAATTGGCTCCGTCAGGATTCCTGGCCCCGCAAGTGTGCAGATCCCAATCTATCCCCTCCTCCAACCTGGGAATTTCGGAACCAAAGCGGGATTTATCTTTTAAGATCAATAATTGGCAACAATAAGGTTGTGATCCGTGAGGTTAAAGCAGGCCACTGGGTGCAAGACCATGCACTCATTCACCTGAAAACCTGGTGAAGTCTCTTGCAAAAAAAAAACAACTATTTGCAAGAAACCTTGCTATGGCAACGAGGCCTCTTTAATTGGACAGAAAGGTTGTGCTTCAGAGGGATTCTGGCTGCCTGATTCGGTACAAATTCCAATTTGTTAATATTGCTATTGCCTAGCTTCCAACATTGGCACCTTACAGGGAGTCAGAATGAGATTTAATGAGCGCAAGGAGCGAGATGGATTGCAAGCTCATTTAGCTTTATGGAGACGTGTATATTCCCCAAGAGAATCTATACTAAATCAGGCTAGACTATCCAAGTGGGAAAAACTGTTTTTTTCTGTTTCAGAAAAATGACAACGGGTTAACAAAAAACAGGAATTAACAAGTCAAACAGCACTTCTGATATCTAGTATAATGTCTCATATCTGAAAAGCCTATTAAAACTGAGTTTTTACCTTGCGTTTTGGAGACAAGTTCACGTTAAGGACTCATCTGCTTATACTCTGGGATAGTGCAATGGATTAATCTGCTTAATCACTCCGCAACTGGCGGCCGTGCCTTCAGCCATCTAAAACCTAAGCTTTGGAATTCCCTCCCTAAATCTCTCCACCTCTCGATCTCTCTCTCCTCCTTTAAGACCCTCCTTAAAAATTTACCTCTTTGACCAGGCTTTTGGTCACCTGTCCGAATAATCTCCTTATTTGGCTCGGAGTCAAATTTTGTCCGATCAAGCTCATGTTGAAGCACCTTGGAACGTTTTACGATGGTAAAGGCACTGTATAAATGCAAGTTGTTGTCGTTGGTCCAGGAAATCATTCGTAACAATTAAGTTTTGAAATGCGGAGTGAGAAGATGGCTGGAGGCTGAGGAACATGCAACGGCTTCTCGGCTAAGTTAAGTGTTAAGTGATTAAAATGTAGTCAGCTGGCGAGTTCTTGTTATATTAGATCTTGACTAAGTGTGTTCACAGGTTTGCTTGGCAACTTGTTAGAGGTGTGGCACCATCCACTCTCAAGTAGACCTCAGCTTTTCTGCAAAACAAGGGCAAGGTCATTAATGGAAGGTTGCTTCGGCACAGACCTCCAAGATCAATTGGGCACTTGGATTCCAGTGGAAAAGAATAGCAAAAAGAAGTAGATATATTCCCAACTTGTTACCCCGAGAGTGGTTAGAATGTGGAACTCGCCAACACAGGGAGTGGTTGAGGTGAATAGCGTAGATGCATTTAAGGGGAAGCTAGATAAACATGTGAGGGAGAAAGGAATCGAAGGATATGTTGATGGGCTTAGATAAAGTAAGGTGGGAGGAGGCTCGTGTGGAGCGTAAACACCGACATGGACCTGTTGGGCCGAATTGCCTGTTTCTGTGAAAGAAAGAAAGACTTGCATTTCTGTAGCGCCTTTCACGACCACCGGACGTCTCAAAGCGTTTTACAGCCAATTAAGTACTTTTTGGAGTGTAGTCACTGTTGTAATGTGGGAAACGCGGCAGCCAATATGCGCATAGCAAGCTCCCACAAACAGCAATGTGACAATGACCAGATAATCTGTTTTTGTTATGTTGGTTGAGAGATAAATATTGGCCAGGACACCGGGGATAACTCCCCTGCTCTTCTTCGGAATAGTGCCGTGGGATCTTTTACGACCACCTAAGAGAGCAGACGGGCCTCAGTTTAACGTCTCATCCAAAAGACGGCACCTCCGACAGTGCGGCACTCCCTCAGCACTGCACTGGAGTGTCAGCCTAGCTTTATGTGCTCAAGTCCCTGGAGTGGGACTTTGAACCCACAACCTTCTGACTCAGAGGCGAGGGTGCTACCCATTGAGCCACAGCTGACACTGTGGTGTCAATTTAATGAATCAACAAGTGTAAAAAAAAGCCCTCAACCAATTTGCACACAGCATGGCCCCACAAACGTCAATTAAATAAATGACCACCTGTCCTGCTACCTTCAGGGACCTTGGAGTGCATGTCCACAGATCCCTGAAGGAAGCAAGACAGGTCGATAAGGTGGTTAAGAAGACATATGGGATACTTGCCTTTATTAGCCGAGGCATAGAATATAAGAGCAGGGAGGTTATGCTAGAATATTACAAAACATTAGTTAGGCCACAGCTAGAGTACTGCGTGAATTCTGGTCACCACATTACAGGAAGGATGTGATAGCAGTAGAGAGGGTACAGAGGAGATTTACAAAGTTGTTGCCAAGACTGGAGAAGTTTAGCTATGAGGAAAGATTGGATAGGCTGGGGGTTGCTTTCTTTGGCACAGAGGTGGCTGAGGGGAGACTTAATTGAGGTGTATAAAATTATGAGGGGCCTAGATAGAGTGGATAGGAAGGACCTATTTCCCTTAGCAGAGGGGTCAATAACCAGGGGTCATAGATTTAAAGTAATTGGTAGAAGGATTAGAGGAGAGTTGAGGAGAACTTTTTTCACCCAGAGGGTGGTGGGGGTCTGGAACTCACTGCCTGAAAGGGTGGTAGAGGCAGAGGCCCTCATTGAATTTAAAAAGTACTTGGATATGCACTTGAAACTGTACTAGCAAAATTAATGGGACTAAAAGTCAGTAAATCTCAAGGACCGGATGACCTACATCCTAGGGTTTTGAAAGAGGTGGCCATTGGGATAGTGGACGCATTGGTTGTCATCATCCAAAATTCTATAGATTCTGGAACAGTTCCTGCAGATTGGAGGATAGCAAATGTAACGCCGCTATTTAAGAAAGGAGGGAGAGAGAAAACGGGGAACTACAGACCTGTTAGCCTCACATCAGTAGTTGGGAAAATGCTGGAATCTATTATAAAGGATGCAATAACTGGGCACTTAGAAACTAATAGTAAGATTGGGCAGAGTCAACATGGATTTATGAAAGGGAAGTCCTGTTTAACAAACCTATTGGAGTTCTTTGAGGATGTAACTAGTGGAGTGGACAAAGGGGAACCGCAGATGTTGTGTATTTGGATTTTCAGAGGGTCTTCGATAAGGTCCCACACAAGAGGTTGGTGAACAAAATTAGGGCACATGGAATTGGGGGTAATATACTAGCATGGATTGAGAATTGGTTAACAGACAGAAAACAAAGAGTAGGGATAAACGGGTCTTTTTCAGGATGGCAGGCTGTGACTAGTGGGGTACCGCAAGGATCGGTGCTAGGGCCCCAGCTATTCACAATCTATATCAATGATTTGGATGAGGGGACTAAATGTAACATTTCCAAATTTGCTGATGACACAAAGCTAGGTGGCAGTGTCAGTTGCAAAGAGGATGTGAAGAGGCTTCAAGGGGATCTCAGCAGGCTCAGTGAGTGGGCGAGAACATGCCAGATGGATTATAATGTGGATAAATGTGAAGTTATCCACTTTGATAGAAAAAACAGAAAGGCAGAGTATTTCCTAAATGGTGAAGGATTGGGGAATGCAGATGCTCAAAGGGACCTGGGTGTCCTTGTGCATGAGTCACTGAAAGTGAATGTGCAGGTGCAGCAAGCCATTAGGAAGGCAAATGGTATGCTGGCCTTCATTACAAGAGGATTTGCGTACAGGAGTAAAGAAGCCTTACTCCAATTATATCGGGCCTTGGTGAGACCACACCTGGAGTACTGTGTACAATTTTGGTCTCCTTACCAAAGGAAGGATATACATGCCATAGAGGCAGTGCAACGAAGGTTCACGAGATTGATTCCTGGGACAGCGGGACTGTCGTATGAGAAGAGATTGAGTAAACTAGGCCTGTATTCTCTTGAATTCAGAAGAATGAGAGGGGATCTCATTGAAGCATACAAAATTATTACAGGGCTTGATAGGGTGGATGCTGGGAGAATGTTTCCCTTGACTGGGGAGTCTAGAACCAGGGGCCACAGCCTCAGGATAAAGGGTAGGCCATTCAGGACTGAGATGAGAAGAAATTTCTTCACACAGGGGGTGGTGAATCTTTGGAATTCTCTACCCCAGAGGGCTGTGGAGGCTCAGTCATTGGGTATATTCAAAACAGAAGTCGATAGATTTCTGACTAGTAAGGGCATCAAGGGATATGGTGATAGGGCCGGTGAATGGAATTGAGGCAGAAGATCAGCCATAATCTCATTGAATGGCGGAGCAGGCTCGAAGGGCTGAATGGCCGACTCCTGCTCCTATTTCTTATGTTCTTACGTTGAAGTGCCGTAACCTACAAGGCTACGGACCAAGAGCTGGAAAGTGGGATTCGCTGGATGGCTCTTTCTCGGCCGGCGCAGACAAAATGGGTCTCCTTCTATGTTTCTATGATCATGTATTTTAGATGTTAACTGAGGGTAAAATTTAAAATCAAGACACCTGAAGAACTCCCCTGTTCTTCTTCAATCACAGTCGGTGAATCCAGCCATCGTGATACAGCAGTTCCTAATGAACTAAATCGAGAGCAGCTTTAAGGGATGGCAGATTGGTCTTCAGCAGATTAAATCTGTAGGGTGCCTTGGGCTGAGAGCAGACTGCGGAATTTGGAGATGTTGATGGCAGTTTATTACCAATCAACACTGCAAAGTTGTTAAAATACAGTTAAAAAGAGAGTGAGGTAGCATACTGAAGCCTGACTGTGCCAAAGGCATGCCGGTGGGGTATAAGTTGGAGCTCATGATCTTCTACTTGCTGTGTTGCTGCAACAACATCAAGAGCACAAGGAAAGAAAAATCAAGGGCCATAACTGATAAGTACTCACCCAGAGAGTACATCCTGCACTATTAATGACAGGCACTGACATACAGAGTTCCACCTTTATCATCAGTGATAGGCACTGACCCTGTAGAGTTCCTCCTGTACCATCAGTGACAGGCACTGACCCTGTAGAGTTCCTCCTGTACATCAGTGACAGACACTGACCCTGTAGAGTTCCTCCTGTACATCAGTGACAGGCACTGACCCTGTAGAGTTCCTCCTGTACCATCAGTGACAGGCACTGACCCTGTAGAGTTCCTCCTGTACCATCAGTGACAGGCACTGACCCTGTAGAGTTCCTCCTGTACATCAGTGACAGGCACTGACCCTGTAGAGTTCCTCCTGTACCATCAGTGACAGGCACTGACCCTGTAGAGTTCCTCCTGTACATCAGTGACAGACACTGACCCTGTAGAGTTCCTCCTGTACCATCAGTGACAGGCACTGACATACAGAGTTCCTCCTGTACATCAGTGACAGACACTGACCCTGTAGAGTTCCTCCTGTACCATCAGTGATAGGCACTGACCCTGTAGAGTTCCTCCTGTACCATCAGTGACAGGCACTGACCCTGTAGAGTTCCTCCTGTACCATCAGTGACAGGCACTGACCCTGTAGAGTTCCTCCTGTACCATGAGTGACAGGCACTGACCCTGTAGAGTTCCTCCTGTACCATCAGTGACAGGCACTGACCCTGTAGAGTTCCTCCTGTACATCAGTGACAGACACTGACCCTGTAGAGTTCCTCCTGTACCATCAGTGACAGACACTGACCCTGTAGAGTTCCTCCTGTACATCAGTGACAGGCACTGACCCTGTAGAGTTCCTCCTGTACCATCAGTGACAGGCACTGACCCTGTAGAGTTCCTCCTGTACCATCAGTGACAGGCACTGACCCTGTAGAGTTCCTCCTGTACCATCAGTGACAGGCACTGACCCTGTAGAGTTCCTCCTGTACATCAGTGACAGGCACTGACCCTGTAGAGTTCCTCCTGTACATGAGTGACAGACACTGACCCTGTAGAGTTCCTCCTGTACATCAGTGACAGACACTGACCCTGTAGAGTTCCTCCTGTACCATCAGTGACAGGCACTGACCCTGTAGAGTTCCTCCTGTACCATCAGTGACAGGCACTGACCCTGTAGAGTTCCTCCTGTACCATCAGTGACAGGCACTGACCCTGTAGAGTTCCTCCTGTACCATCAGTGACAGGCACTGACCCTGTAGAGTTCCTCCTGTACCATCAGTGACAGACACTGACCCTGTAGAGTTCCTCCTGTACCATCAGTGACAGGCACTGACCCTGTAGAGTTCCTCCTGTACATCAGTGACAGGCACTGACCCTGTAGAGTTCCTCCTGTACCATCAGTGACAGACACTGACCCTGTAGAGTTCCTCCTGTACATGAGTGACAGGCACTGACCCTGTAGAGTTCCTCCTGTACATCAGTGACAGGCACTGACCCTGTAGAGTTCCTCCTGTACATGAGTGACAGGCACTGACCCTGTAGAGTTCCTCCTGTACATCAGTGACAGGCACTGACCCTGTAGAGTTCCTCCTGTACCATCAGTGACAGGCACTGACCCTGTAGAGTTCCTCCTGTACATCAGTGACAGGCACTGACCCTGTAGAGTTCCACCTGTACCATGAGTGGCAGGCACTGACCCTGTAGAGTTCCTCCTGTACATCAGTGACAGGCACTGACCCTGTAGAGTTCCTCCTGTACATCAGTGACAGGCACTGACCCTGTAGAGTTCCTCCTGTACCATCAGTGACAGGCACTGACCCTGTAGAGTTCCTCCTGTACCATCAGTGACAGGCACTGACCCTGTAGAGTTCCTCCTGTACCATCAGTGACAGGCACTGACCCTGTAGAGTTCCTCCTGTACCATCAGTGACAGGCACTGACCCTGTAGAGTTCCTCCTGTACCATCAGTGACAGGCACTGACCCTGTAGAGTTCCTCCTGTACATCAGTGACAGGCACTGACCCTGTAGAGTTCCTCCTGTACATCAGTGACAGGCACTGACCCTGTAGAGTTCCTCCTGTACCATCAGTGACAGGCACTGACCCTGTAGAGTTCCTCCTGTACCATCAGTGACAGACACTGACCCTGTAGAGTTCCTCCTGTACCATCAGTGACAGGCACTGACCCTGTAGAGTTCCTCCTGTACATCAGTGACAGGCACTGACCCTGTAGAGTTCCTCCTGTACATCAGTGACAGACACTGACCCTGTAGAGTTCCTCCTGTACCATCAGTGACAGGCACTGACCCTGTAGAGTTCCTCCTGTACCATCAGTGACAGGCACTGACCCTGTAGAGTTCCTCCTGTACATCAGTGACAGGCACTGACCCTGTAGAGTTCCTCCTGTACCATCAGTGACAGACACTGACCCTGTAGAGTTCCTCCTGTACCATCAGTGACAGACACTGACCCTGTAGAGTTCCTCCTGTACCATGAGTGACAGGCACTGACCCTGTAGAGTTCCACCTGTACCATCAGTGACAGGCACTGACCCTGTAGAGTTCCTCCTGTACATCAGTGACAGGCACTGACCCTGTAGAGTTCCTCCTGTACCATCAGTGACAGACATTCAGTGTCCCACTGCTCTGTTGCTGCATCACCCTGATGTCCCAGGAAGAATATATTGAGCAGTCTTCTATCTTTGTTTCCTGCACGTCAGATGAATGCTAAATTAGGACCAAGTTTCAAACAGCTGCTGTCACCATCAGCTTCCCCCTTTTTTTAAATTGAATTGTTGCAAAGACTTATTAGCTGAAACATCCCATCTGTTTATTCATCCTTTTCAGTTGATATTATAAAACAAAACGTGTGTTCAAACAGTGAGTTCCAACGCCATCTTTGAGGAGTACGGGCATGGAGAAGATACTGAGCCCCATCGTGTGAGGGAGAGGAGTTAACAGCAGCACGGATACAGTCTGGGGGCGGGCGGCGGGGCTTCAATAAAGTCGCGTATGAAAGAAGAAAGACTTGTATTTATAAAGCGTCTTTCACAACCTCAGGACATCCCAAAGCGCTTTACAGCCAATCAAGTACTTTTTGAAGTGTAGTCACTGTTGTAATGTAGGAAACACAGCACACAGCAAGATCCTACAAACAGCAATGGGATTATTTGGTTTTTTAGTGATTTGTAAAATCGACTTGTGAAAGGATATCTTTTTTTTCCCCTCATCTAGACTGAGGGATAAATATTGGCCAGGACACGGTGGGGGGGGGGGGGGGAGATCTCCTCTGCTCTTCTTCGAAATAGTGCTGCAGGAACGTTTGCGTCCACCCGAGAGAGCAGACGGGGCCTCGGTTTAACGTCTCATCCAGAAGACGGCACCTCCGACAGTGCAGCACTCCCTCAGCACTGCACTGGGGGTGTCAGCCTGGGTTACACGCTCACGTCTCTGGAACGGGACTGTGAGCCCACACCCTTCTCCCCAGGAGCGAGAGTGCAAGCCACTGAGCCGTGGCTGTCAACCTATGTGTTAATTCAGTGCTGTCGTGTGTTTGGGCTCAGTCACACCTCCTGAGTAATTCCTCCGATGAGACACTGACTGGTCCAAAAGAAAAAAAAATTAGAAAGATCGACAGAAATAGATGAAGGGGGGAAAAGAAAATATTGGTTTGATTTCACAAAAGGATGCTGACTACAAGGCTTCTGTGAATTATCATCGTTCCTCATTTTCAGGGCTGCCGTGGCATAACTGATTTTTTGTTGTTTTCTTTCGAATCTTGTTGCGTGAAATTAGTTTTAAAAATAAAATCCACTCTGCTAATGTATTGTGTATGCAGACTTCTGTCACAAACAGCTGTTCTCAGCTACAGAAACACAACAGGGCACAATCAGTTCTGCCACTCAAAAATTAAACGCACCCATCGCCGAGCACCTGCTGTTTCCCATCAGCATCCTGTGCTCAGCGTTCTGTATATTTATTCGCCATATTCCACTGTTGTGCAGAGCTGTGTCTGTGGCCTAATGGGCTGCAGTTCACGACTCTTTGGAATGCCAATCACACGGCCTTTGCGAAGTCTGCTCGTCGAAGTAATCCAAGCCCGAAATCACTGCACAAATTATTCTCGGAATCAGAAAGCATGGAACGAAAGGCAGAAAACGTTACTCGCCCGACTTGATAAGTAATCAGCCCCAGCTGGAAGATGTTTGGGTAGTTTTAAAGGCCAATCTTTTCAGCTTTCATTACGATCGCTTGCCTTCCCCTTTTTGCAATCAGGGAATCCCAAGTACCACTGTCTGATTGGGCAGCATGTCCAAGTGGCCAGAGATCAGTCCGTTGCGAATTAGGCACCATCGATATGTTCATTATCACCCTCGCCTGCAACGAACGATGGCTTCCTCTGCTCTCGCCCAACTGTGCGAGGTCCCGTCTCCACCAGATATGTGGAGGCCACACTGGGCCAGCAATCGTCCACTTCTCCCACCACCCCGCAAACATGGGGCGATTTTAATGGGGGGAGGGGTGGTGGGATCGGTGCATGGGAGACCTGAAACACCCAGAAGTTCTGAAGGAAGTGACACCCAGACGATTTTAACGGCCGGGCCTCATTTTAATACTTGACATCAGTTTCCCGCCTAAAGCCAATGGGAATGACGACAAGGCCGGTGGGTGGGGGCGGGAATTGAGGTGGGAGCCGGCCGTCATCGGGGACCCAGGAGAACGGTCCCTGGAATAAGCTAAATGCTTGGGATGGTGGTGGGGGGTCTGAAATAAATGCTGGTGTGGGGAGGGAGAGGGAGGGCCAGGATACGGGAGGCCCAAGGATTCCTTCCGGGATTCTACTCCTCAAATCTCCAGTCTCACTTAATGCTTTTTAGTCTTGAATCTGTAGTTGTGTGATTATGATCCAAGTTGAGAATAAGCAGGATTCAGGGAGTCTGGTCCTCTCTGCTCAAGGCTCAAGGCTTTGGGCGAACTGGGGATGCTACACTGAAGATTTCCTCTTCAACTGACAGCTGATGTTGAGACCTTGCTAATCCTCATTTAATTCGCTCACCATCTCTCCACCCATGGCTAAGCTGTTGCCCTTACAAGGCGGATAGATTTACCAATGCGAAACAGTTATTCTTTCTTGGCTCAGTTGGTAGCACTCTCGCCTCTGCGGCTGAAGGTTTTGGATTTAAGCCCAACAGCAAATATTGAGCTTATAGTCACAAGGCTGACAATTCAGCGCAATACTGAGGTAGTGCTGCAATTTCAGAAATGAGCCATTAAAGCCAAATCTGTCTGTTCAGCTGCAAGTTGGAGATCCCATGGCACTCTTCAAAGAAGAGCAGGGAGTTCTCTCAATGTTCTGGCCAATGTTCCTTCATCACCCAACACCACTATTCATTCATCTCATTGCTGCTTGTATATAAAACCAGATTGTAAGAGCTTCTACAAGTATGTAAAAAGGAAGAGCGTAGCGAAAGTAAACGTTGGTCCCTTAGAGGCTGAGACAGGTGAAATTATTATGGGGAATAAGGAAATGGCAGAGACTTTAAACAAATATTTTGTATCTGTCTTCACAGTAGAAGATACAAAAAGCACACTAAACATTGTGGGGAACCAAGGGGCTAATAAGTGTGAGAAACTTAAAGTAATTAATATCAGTAGAGAAAAAGTACTTGAGAAACTAATGGGACTAAAAGCCGACAAATCCCCGGGACCTGTTGGCCTACAGACTCACCGGCAGCAGAGGCAGCGAGAGCGGCCCTGGGTGCAGACCGAGCACAGAGACTGAGTGCAGTTTAAACAGAGTGCTGTGAGTTGGGTGAGTCAGGGAGTTAGGTGAGGCGTGGAAGGAGGAGCTCCCTTGCTTCGCCTTTGTTTTTCCTAACTTTTCACTCTGTAGGAAGAATTGGTTCTTACTTTATACCAAGGAAAGAGTCCGAGAGCGGGAGCAGTCAAACAACAACAACTGCGAAACCGCTAAAGTGACGTCACAACCAGGGAAGGAGCTGATTGGTAAGTAGGATCTGGTGAGTATTTCTACAGTCCAGTCATTAAAGTCAAAGTAAGGTCTCTAGTTTAGAGTAAGTAGTGTTTAAAGGGAAGTAAGGTCCCTAGTGTATTAAATATTATTTAATTTAAAGGAAGTAAAGGGAGTAAATTAAGGGTAGGACATGGCAGGGCAGCTCGGCTGTGTGGAGTGCTCCTCCTGTGCTATGTGGGAAGTCAGGGACACTTTAGGTGTCCAGGGCGAACACATGTGCAGGAAGTGTCTCCAGCTGCAGCTAGTCGAAATCCGCGTTTTGGAGCTGCGGCTGGAGTCACTGGAGCATCTGCGAAGCTGAGATCTTCATGGATAGCACGTTTAACGAGGTGGTCACACCGCAGGTAAAGAGTGCACAGGCAGACAGGAAATGGGTGACCGCAAGACAGAGTTAAAGAACTAGGAAGGTAGTGCAGGAGTCCCCTGGGTCCATCTCCCTCTCCAACAGATTTTCCATTTTGGATACTGCTGGGGGAGATGGTTTCTCAGGGGAATGTAGCAAGAGCCAAGTCCGTGGCACTACGAGTAGCTCAGCTGCACAGGAGGGGAGGAAAAAGAGTGGGAGAGCAAGAGTGATATTGGATTCTATCGTAAGGGGAACAGATAGACGTTTCTGTGGCCACAGACGTGACTCCAGGATGGTATGTTGCCTCCCTGGTGCCAGGGTCAAGGATGTCACTGAATGGCTGCGGGGCATTCTGAAGGGGGAGGCCGAACAGTCAGAGGTCGTGGTTCACATTGGTACCAACGACATGGGTAGAAAGAGGGATGAGGTCCTGCAACAAGAATTTAGGGAGCTAGATAGCAGATTAAAAAACAGGACCTCAAAGGTTGTAATCTCTGGATTACTCCCGGTGCCACGTGCTAGTGAGTATAGGAATAGGAGGACAGAGCAGATGAATGCGTGGCTAAAGAGTTGGTGCAGGAGGGAGGGCTTTAGTTTCCTGGATTACTGGGTCTGCATCTGGGGAAGGTGGGACCTGTACAAGTCAGACAGGTTGCACTTGAACCGGAACGGGACCAACATCTTTGCGGGGAGGTTTGCTAGCGGGGGCGGGGGGGGTTTAAACTAACTTGGAAGAGGGATGGGATATGGAGTGGAGCTATAGTAGGGGGTGATGCACAGCCAAATATAGAGGAAAAAACAAGTCAGCCTGGAAGGCAGAGCAAATATGTAACGGCACAAGGGAGTATGGCAAGGCTGGATGGCATTTATTTTAATGCAAGGAGTCTTGCGAGTAAGGCAGATGAATTGAAGGTGTTGATGAACACATGGGAGTATGATATTGTTGCTATCACAGAGACATGGTTGAGGGAGGGGCAGGACTGGCAGCTCAATATTCCGGGGTATAGAATCTTCAGGCGAGACAGAGTAGGGTGTAAAGGAGGAGGGGGTGTCGCAATATTAATCAAGGAGTCAATTACTGCTGTAAGGAGGGATGATATCTTAGCAGGTTCCTCTAATGAGGCCATATGGGTAGAACTTAAAAACAAAAAGGGGGAAAGCACTTTGCTGGGAGTGTACTATAGGCCCCCAAACACTCAGGGGGAGATAGAGGAACAGATATGTAGGCAAATCTCAGAGAAGTGTAGAAATAATAGGGTAATAATAATAGGGGATTTCAACTTCCCCAATATTAACTGGGATAGTCAGAGTGTGAAAGGCTTAGAGGGTGCGGAATTCTTAAAGTGCATCCAGGAGAGCTTTTTGAGCCAGCATGTAGAAAGTCCTACAAGAGAGGGAGCGGTACTGGACCTAATTCTAGGGAATGTAGCCGGGCAAGTGGTAGATGTGTCAGTAGGAGAGCATTTTGGTGACAGCGACCATAATTCGGTGAGATATAAGGTAGTCATGGAAAAGGACAAAGATGGACTGGAAATAAAGGTTCTAAATTGGGGGAAGGCAGGATCTGGCCAAAGTGGACTGGGATCAGCTACTTGTAGGTAAATCCACATCAGAGCAATGGGAGTCTTTCAGAAAGGAAATAGAGAAAGTACAATACCAACATGTTCCCGTAAAGGTCAAGGGTGGGACCAACAGGCCCAGGGAACCCTGGATGTCAAGGAATATACAAGAATGGATTATAAAAAAAAGGGAGGCTTTTGGCAGATAAAAAGGACTAAAAATAGTGGAAGCCCTAGAAGAGTATAGAAAGTGCAGGGGGGTACTTAAAAATGAGGGGGCATGAAAAAACACTGGTTGGCAAAATAAAGGAAAATCCCAAGGTGTTTTATAAGTATATTAAGGGCAAGAGGATAACCAGGGAAACAGTAGGGCCCATTAGGGACCAAAGTGGCAATCTGTGTGTAGAGCCGGAAGATGTAGGTGAGGTTTTAAATGAATATTTTGCATCTGTGTTCACTATGGAGAAGGGTGATGTAGGCATAGAAATCAGGCAGGGGGATTGTGATATACTTGAACAAATTAATATTGAGAGGGAGGAGGTACTAGGCTGGGCTTAAAAGTGGATAAATCCCCAGGCCCTGATGGATGTATCCCAGGCTGCTGTGTGAGGCAAGGAAGGAGATTGCAGGGGCTCTGACACAAATTGTCAGAACCTCTCTGGCCACAGGGGATGTGCCAGAGGACTGGAAAACAACTAACGTAGTACCATTGTTCAAGAAGGGTAGTAAGGATAAACCAGGGAATTACAGGTCAGTGAGCCTAACATCAGTGGTAGGGAAATGATTGGAAAAAATTCTGAGGGACAGAATTAGTCTCCACTTGGAGAGGCAGGGATTAATCAGGGATAGTCAGCATGGCTTTGTCAGGGGGAGATCATGTCTGACCAATTTAATTGAATTTTTCGAGGTGGTGACTAGGTGTGTGGATGAGGGTAGTGCAGTTGATGTAGTCTACATGGACTTCAGTAAGGCATTTGACAAAGTCCCACATGGGAGACTGGTCAAGAAGGTAAGAGAGCCCATTGGATCCAGGGCAATTTGGCACATTGGATCCAAAATTGGCTTAGTGGCAGGAGGCAGAGGGTGATGGTCGAAGGTTGTTTTTGTGACTGGAAGCCTGTGTCCAGTGGTGTACCGCAGGGATCGGTGCTGGGTCCTTTGCTGTTTGTAGTGTACATTAATGATTTAGATATGAATGTAGGAGGTATGATCAGTAAGTTCGCAGATGACACGAAAATTGGTGGAGTGGTAAATAGCGAGGAGGGAAGCCTCAGGCTACAGGACGATATAGACGGGTTGGTTAGATGGGCAGAACAGTGGCAAATGGAATTTAACCCTGAAAAGTGTGAGGTGATGCATTTTGGGAGGACTAACAAGGCAAGGGAATACACAATGAATGGTAGGATCCTAGGAAAGACAGAGGATCAGAGGGACCTTGGTGTGCATGTACATAGATCCCTGAAGGCAGCAGGACAGGTAGATAAGGTGGTTAAAAAGGCATATGGGATACTTGCCTTCATTAGCCGAGGCATAGAATGTAAGAGCAGGGAGGTTATGATAGAGCTGTACAAAACGCTAGTTAGGCCACAGCTGGAATACTGTGTGCAGTTCTGGTCACCACACTATAGGAGGGATGTGATTGCATTGGAGAGGGTGCAGAGGAGATTCACCAGGATGTTACCTGGGCTGGAGCGCTTCAGCTATGAAGAGAGACTGGACAGGCTGGGGTTGTTTTCCTTAGAGCAGAGAAGGCTGAGGGGGGACCTGATTGAGGTGTACAAAATTATGAGGGGCATAGATAGGGTAGATAGAAAGGAACTTTTCCCCTTAGTAGAGGGGTCAATAACCAGGGGGCATAGTTTCAAGGTAAGGGGCAGGAGGTTTAGAGGGGATTTGAGGGGAAACTTTTTCACCCAGAGGGTGGTTGGAATCTGGAACTCACTGCCTGAAAGGGTGGTAGAGGCAGGAACCCTCACAACATTCACGTAGCATTTAGATGAGCACTTGAAACGCCATAGCATACAAGGCTACAGACCAAGTGCTGGAAAATGGGATTAGAATAGACAGGGCTTGATGGCCGGCGCGGACACGATGGGCCGAAGGGCCTCTTTCTGCGCTGTATGACTCTATGACATCCTAGGGTTCTAAAAGAGGTGGCTGCAGAGATAGTGGATGCATTGGTTGTGATCTTCCAAAATTCCCTAGATTCTAGAACGGTCCCAGTGGATTGGAAGGTAGCAAATGTAAGAAAGGAGGGAGAGAGAAAACAGGGAACTGCAGGATAGTTAGCCTGACATCAGTCGTCGGGAAAATGCTGGAATTCATGAAATAGTAACAGGGCACTTAGAAAATCATAATATGATTAGGCAGAGTCAACACGGTTTTATGAAAGGGAAATCGTGCTTAACAAATTTATTAGAGTTTTTTGAGGATGTAACTGGCAGGGTTGATAAAGGGGAACCAGTGGATGTAGTATATTTGAATTTCCAAAAGGAATTCGATAAGGTGCCACATAAAAGGTTGCTATGCAAGATAAGGGCTCATGGGGTTGGGGTAATATATTAGCATGGATAGAGAATTAGTTAATGGACAGAAAACAGAGAGTAGCGATAAACAGATCATTTTCCGGTTGGCAGGCTGTAACTTGTGGGGTGCCGCAAGGATCAGTGCTTGGGCCTCAGTTACTTACCATCTATATTAATGACTTAGATGAACGGACCGAGTGCAATGTATCCAAGTTTGCTGACGATACAAAACTAGGTGGGAAAGTAAGCTGTGAGGAGGATACAAAAAGCCTGCAAAGGGATATAGACAGGTTAAGTGAGTGGGCAATAAGGTGGCAGATGGAGTATAATATGAGGAAATGTGAGGTTATTCACTTTGGTAGGAAGAATAGAAAAACAGAATATTTGTTAAATGGTGAGAAACTATAAAATGTTGGTGTTCAGAGAGATTTAGGAGACACATAAAGTTAGCATGCAGGTACAGCAAGCAATTAGGAAGGCAAATGGCATGTTGGCCTTTATTGCAAGGGGGTTGGAGTAAAAGAGTAAGTACAAGAGTCATACTACAGTTGTACAGGGCTTTGGTGAGACCACACCTGGAGTACTGTGCACAGTTTTGTTCTCCTTATCTGAGGAAGGACATACATGCCTTAGAGGCGGTGCAACGAAGGTTCACTAGATTGATCCCTGGGATGAGACGGTTGTCCTATGAGGAGAGATCGAGTAGATTGGACCTATACTCTCTGGAATTTAGAAGAATGAGAAGTGATCTCATTGAAACATATAAGGTTCTGAGGGGGATTGACAGGGTAGATGCTGAGAGGTTGTTTCCCCTGGCTGGAGAGTCTAGAACTAGGGGGCATAGTCTCAGGATAACGGGTCGACCATTTAAGACTGAGATGAGGAGGAATTTCTTTACTGAGAGGGTTGTGAATCTTTGGAATTCTCTGCCCCAAAGGGCTGTGGCTGCTGAGCCGTTGAGTATATTCAAGGCTGAGATAGATAGATTTTTGGACTCCAGGGGAATCAAGGGATATGGGGATCGGGTGGGAAAGTGGCGTTGAGGTCGATGATCAGCCATGATCTTATTGAATGGCGGAGCAGGCTCGAAGGGCCGCATGGCCTGCTCCTGCTCCTAATTCTTATGTTGTTATGTTCTTATGTAGTAAGAAATTGCTTTGTACAAAATGGCTCAGCTTTCGCCTACATAACAACAGTGACTGAATTTCAAAGTAATTCATTGTATACAAAGCACTTTACGACGTATCTCAGACATACTCAGACTTTCATCTTTATCATTGGTGATTCCAGCTAGCTGTTGGATTCCATTGTTAAGAGCCTTTTTCCCCCTCTGTGGTAGATCATTTAATCTTATCCTCGCTGAGCATTCTATATAAGTTTTTGTATTTTTATCTGTTTGTTGTTCCATAAAAGTTTTCTTAAAAAAAAAATCAAAATTGTCCAAACTGTAATCCTTTCATCATAAGGAAAATATTGGTGCAGCATTTGTGTTCAATCGCAGATGTTACCACCACGTTCAATAAATATTGATTTGCGTTATGTTTGTGATTCATGCTAAAGACATCAAATAGTAAAATATCATGACCGCACCAGTGGGGTTTTTTTCTGCACTTTGAGATCTTGAATCAAATACTGGATTTCTGAGAACTGGATATGGGAATGTGAGTGTATTCCTAGGGGGGCAATTTTAACTGTACCTGCCCAGCAGAAACAGGGCGAGTGGGCTGTTAGAAACGAGCAGGTTACTTGTCCACTTGGAACCCTGCACTTTGGCACCATTTCCCATCTGAAGCTGAAGGGTTCTGCAGGCGGATGAGGTGCCCGCCTAAAGCAGATGGGGGCCTTGACAATTTAGGCAAATTGAGGTCCTATGATGTCAATAGGACCCAGATGCAATTTTAACCCGAGCGGGGAAAACACTGTGGGCTGGATTTTGTCTTGGGGTCGGGTTGGGGTCGTGTAATCCGCATTTCGTGTTTCTCCCCCGACTCCAGATTAATGTGCAATTTTCACTTAATTGGGCAATTGAGTTTCAGCATGTGGGAACCCATGAACTAATTAGTGGTTTCAGTCTGAAACCCGCCTCTGATGATGTCATCATTGCTGCCTGCCTGCTCTCAGAGATTGTCTGGCTACTGGTGAGAGAGGACCTGTCTGCATTGCTTCTGGAGAGAGAGAGAGAGAGAATTTTTTTGCATCCAAGTCCTCTTACACCAAATGCCATGACATTGAATGTAGCAGTATCAGAGGCGACTTTCACACCTAATACTACTACTACCTTCATCACATCTCCGTTGTAATAATGGACTTGCAGCCGATAGTCAGCTGTCCACTTGTGCTCCCGCCAGGTTTCACTGGAGTGTTTCACACCAGGCGTGCTTCATGTCAGAAAAGGGTTAAAGTAGCTACAACGTTTCAAAATAGCATTACAGACCCAATTTAGGGCTTGTTAAGGGCTGTAATGGCCTCTCCCGCCTCTTGGAGGCGGGAGAGAGTCGGGAACCCCGCGACTGATTTTGTCAAAATTGCGTGGAGGCGGGATGGAGTCGGGATGGGGTCGGAAACCCCGACCCCGCAAATTTAACCCCCCACACGCCTCCAAACCCGACTCTATGGGTCATTCAAAATCCAGCCCTGTGACTTTCCCTTTAGGTGGAAGCAGGTCGGAAAACAGTAGAGGCCCTTCTGCTAAATCTAAAATTTTCCATTGTGGGGCCAGGAGGAGCAGGAGTGGAATCCACCACTCCCCCTCCCCCCCCACCTGTAAGAATATACAGACCCTTAATTCTTACTTTTATATTAATATTAAAATGCTTTGCCAGGCCAAAAGATTTTTCGAAGTGAAATAAAGTTGGTGAATGTAACAGACTGTCTTTCACTGATAAGTGGACATGGAATGTGCTTTACTAAAAGGCAGCAAACATTTGGTGAGCAAATGTGCTTTCAAAAGAAACTGTTGTATTTGCAAACTGCTTTGTGATGGAGATATTTCAAGAGCTGGGTGTCAGATAGCAGATACTGACAGAACAAATGGTTGTGACTGCAGGGGGTAGTCATAGACAACAGAGATAAACAAACCCCCTTAGATTTGCAGACTTCGGGCTGGATTTTCATTGACCCGTGGAGGCGGGTTTGGAGGCGTGTGGGGGGTTAAAATTGCGAAAACTGGCAGGCGGGCACAAGTCCGCCTCCATCCCGCCTCCACGCAATTTTCATTAAATCGTGTCTGCTGGTCCCGACTCTGTCCCACCTTTAAGAGGCGGGATAGGCTGTTAAGGCCCTTAACAAGCACTAAATTGGCTGTATAATGCCATTTTGAAAGGCCTTTGTGATTTTAACTCTTGTTCTACGTGAAGCACGCCTGTTCTGAACCACGAATGTGAAACCTGGCAGTAACACATTTCGAAAGCTGACTATCAGCTGCAGGTCCACTATTACAACGGAGTAGTAGTAGTAGTAGGAGGAAAATATCTAGGAGCAGACCTAGGGCTGCTGATGCTCATTTTGCCTTCAGGTCCTCTCACAGCAAAGGCAGTCAGTGTCAGTGTCTCTCTCTCTCTGACTTAGGGTTGCTGCTGCTCATTTCGCATCCAGGTCCTCTCACAGCAAAGGCCAGGCAGTCTCTGAAGACCTTCAATGCAGCAGTAATGATGACATCATCAGAGGCGACTTTCAGACTGAAAACATTAATTGGTTCATGGGTTCCCACCTGCTGGAACTCAATTGCCCAATTAGGTGAAAATCGCATCAATCTCCCACATCCAATTGCAGTCGGGTGGATAACACGAAAAGTGGATGACACGACCCCAACCCGCCCCAGTATCAAAATCCAGCACTTCGTGTCTACAACGAACAGGCCACAGGATTGTGGGACGACTTTTGGTGGCTAAAGGGGAGGAGTCAAGCCTTGGGAGTTCTGAAATACAGGATGCAACATAACACGTGAAATGTGACAGAGTGGTTTACTGCCACTTCTGTAAACTTTTATGAGTGAATGAACAATTTCGGCCTTGATAAAGGCAGCTAATGGGTAACCACACAGGATGTGTGGGTGTGAAAGTTTGACAGCTCAAACAACTCAGGTCGAACATTAAAGAAACATCTCTCAATCTCTGAATGATTGATTTACTGAGAAAGGCAAGGAAAACTGTATGAAAGACAGTGACTAAAAATATCGGCACTGCAGTCGAAAGGCGAAGAGCTACCGCAGTTGGAAGGAGGTGCCTGTCCGATTATTTCATCTCGAAGAGCTGCTGTTGGAAGGAGGTGGCCTGGCCAGTCATCTCGCTTACGAGGACCTAAAATCAACGCTGGACTGATCATCGGCGGGTGGTTGTATGTATGATTTCCCGTAACATTATTGGTGAACTGCTCGAATAGTGGTTGGGGTTTTGAATCTGTCTTAGGAACAATAAAAGTGTGTCTGGTGTAATTTCTCATATGTCTCAAGTTCGAACTCTATAACCTGTTGGACGGGGCAAGGGGTAATTCTGCACGTCCTACACACATCTCCCCCCCCCCCCTCCGAGACCTTCCTGAAACCCCTTTCCCACCACTAACCTGCAAGCCAGGTCTGATCTTTCCCTGCCGGCAGCCTCACCGCACCTTCTTCCTGCCCGAAGCGGATGGGAAGTGGACCGCCGGCATTGACGTGAGGTCTGGGAGTTAAAATACCTGAAACTTAGGTCAGCCAGTGCGTTTCGCACTTGCCCCGCCCGCTACCTGCCAGAAACCTGCTCCTGGTTAAAATCAACCTCCAAGTGTCAAAATAGTGCCTTATCTATCCCTCTCATCTAACGTCGTGCCAAATCTCAGTGATGTGGAATATTTGCTTGTGGTTTGGGTGACACTTCTAGGACGTGGCTTCCAATCTAGCTTCATACAGCGAAGATAGGAGCAGGAGTAGGCCATTCGGCCCCTCGAGCCTGCTCCGCCATTTAATGAGATCATGGCTGATCATCCAAATTCAGTACCCTGTCCCTGCTTTCTCCCCATATCCCTTGATCCCTTTAGCCTTAAAAAATATATCTAACTCCTTCTTGAATATATTTAATGAATTGGCCTCAACTGCCTTCTGTGGTAGAGAATTCCACAGGTTCACCACTCTCTGGGTGAAGAAATTCCTCCTCATCTCAGTCCTAAATGGCTTACCCCTTATCCTTAGACTGTGACCCCTGGTTCTGGACTCCCCCGCCATCGGGAACATCCTTCCTGCATCTAGTCTGTCTAGTCCTGTTAGAATTTTATAAGTTTCAATGAGATCCCCTCTCATTCTTCGAAACTCTAGCGAATATAAGCCTAATCGACCCAATCTCTCTTCATACGTCATTCCTGCCATCCCAGGTATCAGTCTGGTGAATCTTCGCTGCACTCCCTCCATGGCAAGAACATCCTTCCTCAGATAAGGCGACCAAAACTGCACACAATACTCAAGGTGTGGTCTCACCAAGGCCCTGTACAACTGCAGCAAGACATCCTTGCTCCTGTACTCGAATCCTCTCGCTATGAAGGCCAACATACCATTCGCCTTCTTAACCGCCTGCTGCACCTGCATGCTTACCTTCAGCGACTGGTGCACAAGGACACCCAGGTCTCGTTGCACCTCCCCTTTTCCCAATCTATTGCCGTTCAGATAATAATCTGTCCTCCTGTTTTTGCCACCAAAGTGGATAACCTCGCTATTATCCACATTATACCAGGATTAAAGTCTCCTCCTTGTAGGTTGTAAGGGGTCAATGTGAAACACGTTTTGGGCAGCCTCAAACCACTTCTTAGCAGGTGAAAGTCTGCAGCACTAAAGTGCCTATAATTCGGTGCAAATTGACACTAAGTTGGCAGTCTCATTCTAAGAGGTCATCAGTCTCAGAGAACGTGGATAACTTCATTGGAAGCAAATACAGAATTAGCCTTGTGACAATGAAATCAGCAGTAAGCATTAGCAGTAAATGACTTACATGTGGCAAAGTGATTCATGCAAATAAGCATTGCTCGCAGGCCAATTGGCAAAACACTGAACTGCAAAGTGAACAGAAATGTTTCCCCTTACACTTGGAAATTTGTGGAAATTGCAAGCACATTGCTTAGTGATCGGTAGACTAAGTGAAGTAAATCGTTCTGAGGAGATAACACAAAGATCCGTGGCAATGACATGCACCGTGATTGCTGAGATGACTTGGCCGGAGAAGAAAGTCTCGCGACTGGATGATATGAAAGGACGACCAAAAATGTGCAATTAAAAACTTGAGCTCAAGGCAGAAAATACAAACCCTCAACTACATTGAATACATAGCAGAGCAGATCACTCGATGGAAACCTTTGACTAGCATCCCAATACCTCAATAGATGATTGGGAGTGTGGACTTCACTAACAGAATCTCTGGGAAGAGGATCATCCTAGGTGCAGGGGGTTAGACGTTTAAGTTAGAAGTGGAGGGGCAAAAGAATGTGTGAGCTGAGAGTGGAAGTCCCTGAATCAGAATGGAGAATATCCTTGGCTTTAGCTTCCCATAGCTGATCTAACTATAAGGTGTCTCCACAATGAAGTGGGGAGACACTGCAAGGGTGGTCAGTGGGGAGAATAATGGCAACACCAGAACTTGGTCTTTGATGAGTTAAGGTGTAGAAGCAAATTTTGTTGTGAGCTATTAGAAAATCACTTGAGCACTGACTCAGAGCTTCTTTGACAGATTAAAGTAGATAAAGTATGTTCAGCTTGAATTACGAAGATCAAATGAAGCAACTGAACAAGCCACTTACCAGGAAACAGCCAAAACAAAAACTCTCCATTATAGGACCTCTCTTATCTTTAGTGCTGTAGCACCAGCCACATACAGCAGTCACCAGCTGTTATAATTGGGACAAAGTAATGGCTGGGCAGACAAAATGGTTCCGCAAATGGGCAAAGAGACCTATTTGCCTTTCTGAGCATGGAAAGGAAACAGTGCTTTAGACTATGGGCAATTCAAAACTTTTCAAATACACAAAAATAATCTAGCTTTGGCTCAAGCCAGTTGACCAGTTGGACCTGCTGTGGCTCAGTGGGTAGCACACTCGTCTCTGAGTCAGAAGGTTGTGGGTTCAAGTCCCACTCCAGGGACTTGAGCACATAAAGCTTGGCTGACACTCCCAGTGCAGTGCTGAGGGAGCGCTCCACTGTCGGAGGTGCCATCTTTCGGATGAGACGTTAAACCGAGGCCCCGTCTGCTCTCTCAGGTGGGCGTAAAAGACCCCATGGACACTATTTCGAAGAAGAGCAGGGGAGTTATCCCCGGTGTCCTGGCCAATATTTATCCCTCAATCAACATCACTAAAACAGCTTATCACATTGCTGTTCGTGGGAGCTTGCTGTGCTTCTCACATTACAACAGTGACTCCACTTCAAAAGTACTTCATTGGTTGTAAAGCGCTTTGAGACATCCGGTGGTCCTGAGAGGCGCTATATAAATGTAAGTCTTTCTTGCAGACATCCCTAGTTTGCAAAAGATCCTGCACAGTTCAAATCTAGGAAGGCAGATGATCATAACCATCAAAGGAACCTCAGAATCTAAAAATGGAAATAGTGAAGATAAAACATTGATCAGAAGATGACTAGGCCCACATCCAAAAGAAAACCACACCGGGGGCGATGTTTACTTGAAGTGAACAATGGAGGGGCTTGCTCATTGTTACCACTGGGAGGCCCGCGCCATCGTGAGGCCCGGGCTCCACTTCTATGCAGCTGGCGATTCGCGGGTGCCAAACGGGTGCCCCTCCTTCCTGCAGCTCGCTGGATGGGGGAGGGCGGGAAATTGGCCAGCTCCCCCCCACCCCCCAGAGCCAGCTGGCTAGTCACGATTACCCTCAATGTCATGATTTTCAGGGCACCGAAAGAAATGCGGGCCAAAAGGGAGAACTATCAGCCAAATTCCACGAGTGACAAGACACTGGACTGATTGAAGGGACTTGCTAAAGAGTAGAAGAGAACTGAATAAATGGGAGGCAGAGCGAAGCTTTGAGAAGTTGCTAAGGGCACTGAAATGCAAAGCAAGATGCAGTAATAGATGAGCCGTTTTGAAAGGATCAGCAGATCTGTAAACTGTGAGTGGGCACCATAATCCGTTAATGGATTTTGGGACTTTTTTGCAAGCTGTTCATGGTGACTACAACATATTAATGGTTTTTTTTAACCACATACCTGCAACCTTTTAGACTAATTAAGCATGTAGAAACTATATAAGAATAGTGATTATCAACGTTAATTTTAGACAAGGCATATTTCGTCTTTCACTTGCTCACTCCCGAACTTACTTTCTTCCTTTTTAAAAGAAACCACACACACACACAACTGAAATAAACATCCCCAGATGGAATGAAAAGTAAGGCGAGCGATCGAAGTTGATTAATTACTGCTCACTCAGTGACTCGGTGAGAAGGAACAGTGTGGCTTTAAGGCCTAATACAGTGCAGGAGGAGGATTAATTACCAGTCCAGCTGTATCATCAGCACAATTAGGCAAAATGGGAAACTGTGTCAGGAAGCAGAGTTTGCAAATGGGCTCAGCTCAACCCTGGAAAAGTGGATCGCAAGCAGAACTGGTTCCAAAAAACAAATCGACAACATGCACGCAAGGCCGCTGCTGCTGATTCGAACGTGTAGTCTTTAGTTCTGAGTTACTGTGATGGTCCCCTTTTTTGCTGTCCGAATGGCCTCCTCCTGTGCTGTGACCTTCTACGGTTTGGACTGCTCTGTTAAAATGAGGGGCAGGGTCGCTAGAAATTTCAGACAAATGGAGTCCTTTAGGCTGTGCTCTCACTGTGTTGGTCAGATTTTTTACCCCCTCCAACCCCTCCCCCGCTGCACAGCCGATTCTCAGAAGCAATTACCGAGGAAAATCTGTGTAGAACAAATTATAAAACACAAATATCTCAAGGAATGTACAAAATGTAATTTGTTTTGGAAGCAATCTGTACCTGACATAGTTTCCCAGTACGGACTGTGTAATGTCTCTCGGGCCTCTGCCGCACTTAGTCTGGTTACTGAAACATGCCTGAGCACGGGTCCAGGATGACCAATCCCTCTGATCATCTCACCTTCCCTGTGGAGAACTGCTCGCACTGCAGTCACCACCAGCCCCCTGCAGTGTGGTCCTTACTGGAAATTCATCACCAGGTTGAAATTCTCCTGCGCATTGCTTTTACTGCACCAGTTAATGTGTTTGTGACACATTCTTGTCTGTCATTTCAATATAGTTGTTAAGAGAGGGATATGAATCACAATAAGGGAATCTGCAGGGCCTGTGTTTGCTAATCCTTGGCATGGTTCATTGACACACAAGCAAGTTGTCCCACTGAGAACATAAGAACATAAGAATTAGGAGTAGGCCATACAGCCCTCGAGCCTGCTCCGCCATTCAATAAGATCATGGCTGATCTTCAACCTCAACTCCACTTTCCCGCTGATTCCCATATCCCATGATTCCCCTGGAGTTCAAAAATCTATCGATCTCAGCCTTGAATATACTCAACGACTGAGCATCCACAGCCCTTTGGGGTAGAGAATTCCAAAGATTCACCACCCTCTGAGTAAAGAAATTCCTCCTCATCTCAGTCTTATCTTATCCTGAGACTATGCCCCCTAGTTCTAGACTCTCCAGCCAGGGGAAACAACCTCTCAGCATCTATCCTGTCAATCACCCTCAGAATCTTATATGTTTCAATGAGATCACCTCTCATTCTTCTAAACTCCAGACAGTATAGGCCCAATCTACTCAATCTCTCCTCATAGGGCAACCGTCTCATCCCAGCTGCCTGTTAGATACAATGTGGACAGAAGACTCTACATTAAGTATTGCATTGGGTGGGCACACTGTCCTTTCCCTTCTGGGGCCTGAGTTCAAATCCAGAGCAGTGCTGAGATGAAGGCTTCCTCTTGGTGATGTCTGTAAGGGTTACACTAACCTTCACCCAGTTCATGTACACCACACCATGGTTAAAGCGGTTAGGCACAAGTTGTAATCTCATTCAGAAAGTCCACCGGTATAGCTGATGTGGATAATGGAAGTGTTACACCGAGGGAGCAGGAGGTGCCCTTCCGAGGGTTAAAGCTACAGCAAGTTACTGACGATCAGTAAACAGAATTCTGTACCTAACCCATGCAATACCTGGCCTGGGAGTGCTTGAGGCTGACATGAGGAGGGTGTCGTTTCCTCTGGCACTGCATACATTTCCTTTCGGCACTGTTTTCACACAGTCACTAACACATGTACGTTAAAATGTTTAAGAATTGCTCTAACATAGCAGACAAAGAAATGTTACACCAATGTGTTAACCAGAGCACTACCAAAAAAAACAATGCTTTCAATCCAGCAATAATCCCTAACTAGCACAAAAACTCAATGAGATGGGTGGACTAGAAACATAAATCAAATCCTCTTCAAATAGCAATATGACACTTTTGTAAACAGAGAAATGAGTAATGATATGATTGTTGACAAAGGAAGAAAGGGCTTGCAATTATCATGTCTCAAAGCGTTTCATAGACACTGGTATTATGTAGACCAGTGGTTCTCAAACCTTTTTGGTTGAAGGACCCCCATTTCAAATGGATTAGTAGTCACAGACCCCCCATCTAAATTATTGTTGCCCCCTTGTATTGATACTGTACCAGGATCTTCTGACAATGAATTGCAATATAGCTATGGTGACGTTTACAAAACACGAATGCCTCAAGTATGTACGTATAAAATGATCGTGATTTTAAAGTATTGATTTTTTTTAAATTACAAATGCATTGGGTGTTCGGTATATTCAAGTGCTGCCCAGATTATTATGTCAGATGTGTTCCTTGGCCAGCCCTTGACCGTGGACAGACAGGTCGAATGTGATGTATGTCCGACTTATGGGGCCTGTTCTTTTTGGCCGAAACCCCGGCACTGCTGTAGCCGGCTGGTAGTCGGGATGGGATCTTTGTTTACAGACGGTCGGTTCCTCTCCGAACAGCTAGCTCTGCGCTTTTCCGCATTGCGGCCGCTGCTAGCCCGCCGTCTTTTCCCCTCCCTCCTCCTCTTTTTTGTTACATTAAGAGGAATTTTGCTGTTTCCTTGAATACACTGTACATCACAGAGCACGGAGTTTTTAACTCTGCATTCTGTGTTGTTTGTCAGATGTCACTTTAGCCTCTGCGGATCTAAATCTTCACAAAAACCAAGTTGTTTACAGTTACCTGGTAAAGTAAGCTACAGTCCCAGAAAGATGCAATTTAAAAGTTTTACAAATGGGCCAATGGCCCCGGGTGTTAATAGAGAGAACATTTTGTAGCTTCAGCTATTTTTTTTAGCATGTGAACTGGCGAGGCCGAGTGCTTCAGGCTTCTTCTGGTCCCTTTAGGCCGGATTTCATTCTGCGCTTCTCCTTCTGACCCAGCACACGATAGATTTTCTTGCGAGCTTCTTTTTTTGCCTCTTAATCTTATCCTCTTGCTGTTTGTGTTTCTGTGTGAGGAAGGCTTTGTGCTACTGGTGTGCTTTTCTGTGCTGTTTCTGTACTTTGTGCACGTTGGCTGTGCTCAGAGCGGAGAGCAGGGCTGAGATCTTTCTGTGTGTGTGTGTGTGTGTACTTTTTATAATGCTGACCTGCTGCCGATCCTGCGGTGCACTGGCCAGCTGCCGCCATGGTAACCATTCACTGCCCCGCTCCGCACCGGCCTCGCTCTCAATCACCGATTGCGGGGTTTTATTTTCGTGGAACTCCTGGAGATCTTTAACATTCACCTGAACCAGCAGATCTAGGTCTTTGCTAATGTTTTCATACCGAGGACAACACCTCCAACATTGAGGCATCCCCTCAGTACTCAAATCTCAAAGGCCACTTCACAATAATCCCCCCCCCCCCCAGTGCAGCCCAAAGCTCCCCCGTGGTAGCGTTCAAATTAAGTTTTCAAAACAGGCTGACACTGGTTGTGCCTAAGAGTTGAGAAATACCCCAATTTGATGAAGATGTTCCTCTAAGCATTACACATTTGAATACAAAGTAGAAATTTTAAAGCCTTCCCTTGCCTGCTTTGCCTTAGGAACAATTGCAAAACATGGTCTCAAGGCAATTGAACCAGTATCCAACCAACCGCAAAGAGAAGTACAGAGTGCTCACTTCATCTCAGTAACAACCCAGTTATCAAATCAAATACTGGAGTTGGTGCAACAGATTGGATACCTATAATTGGCTCAGATATACCTCTTTACTGGTGTGCTTGAATCAAATCATCTCTGATTGGCTGATGCAGTCTGGCATTATCTGGGATGTTAGGAGGGAGATCTCTGTCTGTGCGGGAGTGAGAGAAAAGGTACTGAGGACAAACGCACACATTGCATCACATAATGGGAGCTGGCCCTGAAATTGAGGTAGCTAAGGACCACGCCGCCGGCCTCTGAAAGAAATCCGCACTTGCCTGGTGCGAGGCCCCCTTTCGAAAACTTGTGTTGTTTCGCTGCAGAGTTGAGCGCAGCGTAGTGGCCCACGGATCCCAGGGCCACACCGTGTGCGTAAGCATACGTGGGATCACGTGAGGCGGTGCGCCAATCGGGAAACAGAAATCTCCGATGCCCCTTCATGATTTTTTAGTCTCACTCACCCCAGTTATATTAATAAATGGATCAGTCTCTCATGCTTGGTAGATTGTTTTCACCCTCTGCCTATTTGTCTCCGCGAGTTGTGTTGGGATCAGGAGATAGTTAGGTGGATATAGAAATGCAAAATACTGCGGATGCTGGAAATCTGAAGTAAAAACAGGAAACAGAAAATGCTGGAAATACTCAGCAGGCCAGGCAACATCTGCGGAGAGAGAAACAGAACTAACGTTTCAGGTCGATGACCTTTTGTCAGAATCATCAGCAACAGCTGCCTTCCATGATGATTCTGCCATTCCCATTTACACCTCTTCTAGACCCATCTTTTGTTTCTTAACTTGTCCCGTTACCATCTCCCTTTGCCTTGCACCATCATCCCTTTTGTCTTTTAATCTCTCCTGCCTTCCACCCTATCACAGACCTTCCCTTTTGTTCTTTCCTCCCCTCCCCCCTGTAAAATCTGTTACATCTCTAACTTTTTCCAGGTCTGACGAAGGGTCATCAACCTGAAACTTTAACTCTGTTTCTCTCTCCACAGATGCTGCCTGACCTGCTGAGTATTTCCAGCATTTTCTGTTTTTATTTCAGATTTCCAGCATCCGCAGTATTTTGCTTTTGGACACCAAACGAATGCTTCTAATTTCCAGATATCTTGGGCCTGTATGCATTAAATTGTCTTCTCTTTGTTTTGGGAGATCCAGGCTGCCAATCTTCCTTTTTTATGAGGGAAATAAGTTTGATGAGTGCCAGTCTAGTTATTGGTTCAAGATTCTACAACATCTCACAGATTTGGCCTTAGGATTCAAAACAATGCTCCCTTTACTCTGGCCCAGCAATGTGTCTTATTCCCAATCTGAGAGGAGCATCCTTTACTGGACCAGCGGGAAGTTTTCCACTTCCCAATCCAATCATCTTTATAGCCTCTTTGCGTGCAATTTGCCAGTATTAATTTTTCCTTCCTGGGATCTGGGCGTCGCTGGCAAGGCCAGCATTTATTGCCCATCCCTAATTGCCCCTCGAGAATGTGGTGGTGAGCTACCTTCTTGAACCACTGCAGTCCATGTGGTGAAGGTACTCCCACAGTGCTGTTAGGGAGGGAGTTGCAGGATTTTGACCCAGTGACGATGAAGGAAGGAGATATATGTCCACATCAGGATGGTGTGTGACTTGGAAGGGGACTTGCAGGTGATGGTGTTCCCATGGGCCTGCTGCCCTTGTCCTTCTAGGCGGAAGAGGTCGCAGGTTTGGGAGGTGCTGCCGAAGAAGCCTTGGCGAGTTGCTGCAGTGCATCTTGTAGATGGTACACACTGCAGCCACGGTACGCCGGTGGTGGAGGGAGTGAATGTTTAAGGTGGTGGATGGAGTGCCAATCAAGCGGGCTGCTTTGTCCTGGATGGCGTC
This sequence comes from Squalus acanthias, assembly GCA_030390025.1. Classification (NCBI taxonomy): domain Eukaryota; kingdom Metazoa; phylum Chordata; class Chondrichthyes; order Squaliformes; family Squalidae; genus Squalus; species Squalus acanthias. The sequence continues at coordinate 16,013,502 of CM059425.1, read as the reverse complement.
GAGCTTCTTGAGTGTTGTTGGAGCTGCACTCATCCAGGCAAGTGGAGAGTATTCCATCACACTCCTAACTAGCTGGCAAATTGACAATGAAAAGCCAAACCCTTTTTGTAAAGAGGCAGCTTGGTGCTGTGGGCTCGTGCCCACTAGGAATTAGATTGAAACTGGCCAAACTCTCTCCACATGGAAAGGTGAGGAGACCTTCATCCCATTTCTTAGATTGATTTTGAAATCCAGGTCCCAGAGGTGAAAGGGCACCTTTTAACCCTCTGAACCATCCGCCATTTTTACCACTGAGGCTGATGTCTCCCCGGCAATTATTTTTCTCGTAAAAATCAATTTTTCCAGCTCGCTGCAAGAAAATAGACAACAACTCATTGATGAATTGTGCTCTGAGCATACAATTTTTGATTGCTTCGGCATTCTCCATGATACATTGTCCTCCTGTCTCCCTCTTTACAAAAAGGGTTTGGCTTTTCATTGTCAATTTGCCAGCATCCATCTGGTGTGTCTTTTCATCAAACACTGGTGGAGGCATTTCTGATCAGTCAAAGCATTGTTGTAAAATGTCGCAAGTTAATCTCACAAAGGTTAATAGAAAGACTCATAGTCTTGGGGTCAGACATTGTATTTCGGGAGATGCACATCAGACACACAGGATCACTATCTATTACCTGCTGAGTGTTAGGACCAGTGACTCTAATACAACTAAGCAAGCTCCATTGAAATGAATGGAGAGTTAGTCCCACATCATCACATTCCCTTAGTACAAGTATTTACTGCCACTCCTGAAGAATTTTGGGGCAAATTTCAGCACAAATGGAGGCCTTTAAATAGCGAAACAACTGAATTCTGGAATTAGTTTATCTCTGTATTATTACCATCTTTAATCTGACAAATTGCTCTGTTTCTGCTCTCCTGTCAGTCAATCCAGCAGGGGTTCTAATTGGAGCAGATTAGATTGATGTGCGCAAATAAGTGAGTAGAAATCAAGATGAAAGACATACGATGCAAATAAGCAGCTTGTACACATAAATATATTTCAGCAAGTGTCGTACATTTGCATAAAAAGCAAGGAGAGGGCAGTCACACACATTTGAGGGTCATTTTAACTTTGGGCGATAATGTCAAATGGGCGATATCGAAATAGCTGCCCATTCTACACCCCGCATGATTTTCCTTTCCATTGAAGTTGTAGGACTGGAAAACCTGCGGCGTGTATAACGGGCATTGAATTCGATATCACCCATTCTACACCATCGCCCAAAGTTAGTGGGGCAGAATTTGCTGTGGGTATGATGGCGTAATCTCAGAGTACGCCATCATACTGCCTGCGCTAAATCCCGAACTTGCGATCTGTCAAGTTCTGACTTGACAGATCATCTGCTGTGACTGTGAAATCCTTATTGCTGGCACAGAGTTGGGCTAATTGCCCACCAATTACGCAGGAACATTTTACGGCTGGTGCAAACAGGCGCAGGAGCCTGTTTGCACAGCATAAGGGGAGGGGGGATATGCAGCAGATTGAAGTATATACCCGTCATGATAAAAAAGCTTCAAAATAAATATCTATATCCACCTAGCAGGTCAGGTAGCATCTGTGGAGAAAGAAACAGAGTTAACATTTCAGGTCGATGACCTTTCGTCAGAACTGGAAAAAGTTGGAGATGTAACAGATTTTAAGCAAGTACAGTGACAGGGAAAGGGGGAAGGGGATGATAGAACAAAAGGGAAGATCTGTGATAGGGTGGAGAGCAGGAGTGATTAAATGTCAAAAGGTATGATTGTACAAAGCAAAAGGAGATGGTAATGGGACAAGTAAAGAAACAAAAGATGGGTCTAGAAGAGGTGTAAATGGGAATAGCAGAATCATCAACAGCTGCCATCTGAAAAATGGGGACAGAGGTTATGATCTGAAATTGTTGAACCTGATGTTGAGTCCGGAAGGCTGTAAAGTGCCTAATCGAAAGATGAGGGGCTGTTCCTCGAGCTTACATTGAGCTTTGTTGGAACAGTGTAAGAGGCCGAGGACAGAGAGGTCAGCGTGGGAGTGGAGTGGGAAATTAAAGTGACAGGCGACCAGAAACTTGGGGTCACGTTTGCGGACTGAATGGAGGTGTTCCACAAAATGGTCACCCAATCTGCATTCGGTCTCCCCAATGTAGAGGAGACTGGATCGTGAGCAGTGAATACAGTATACTAAATTGCAAGAAGTACAAGTAAATCGCTGTTTCACCTGGAAGGAGTGTTTGGGGCCCTGGACGGTGGGAGTGGAGGAGGTAAAAGGGCATGTGTTGTATCTCCTGTGCTTGCACGGGAACTTGCCGTGGGAAGGGGAAGGGGTGTTGGGGATGATGGAGGAGTGGATTAGGGTGTTGCGGAGGGAACGGTCCCTTCGGAATGCTGAAAGGGGAGGGGAAGGGAAGATGTGTTTGGTGGTGGGATCACGCTGGAGGTGACAGAAATGGCGGAGGATGATCCGTTGAACGTGGAGGCTGGTGGGGTGAAAGGTGAGGGCAAGGGAAACCCTATCGTGGTTCTGGGAGGGAGGGGAAGGGGTGAGAGCAGAAGTGCGGGAAATAGAACAGACATGGTTGAGGGTCATGTCAACCACTGTAGAGGGGAATCCTCGGTTGAGGAAGAAGGAAGACATGTCAGAAGCACTAGTATGGAAGGTGGCATCGTCAGAGCAGATGTGATGGAGACGGAGAAACTGGGAGAATGGAGTAGAGTCCTGACAGGAAGCGGGGTGGGAGGAAGTGTAGTCCAGGTAGCTGTGCGAGTCAGTGGGCTTATAGAGGATCTTGGTAGATAGCCTATCCCCAGAAATGGAGACAGAGAAGTCGAGGAAGGGAAGGAAAGAGTCAGAGATGGGCCATGTGAAGGTGAGGAAAGGGTGGAAATTGGAAGCAAAATGCCAAATTACAATGAAACTTCCCCAACAAGAGGACATGAGTGCATTAAGGAAAAGATACGGGACGATTATAACCCTGCTTGTCCGGTTTTCGGGCGGGAGCCCTGGATTTTAAAATCCACCACCCCCCCACCCCCGCCCCTGGGCCTCATGCTTCAGAGGTTGGCACAGCTTGCTGCCCGCCACAGCCCTCGCCCGCATGACTGCCGTGCCCCGAATTAAAATCGGTGCTATAGTGAACCAAAGACCAATCTTAGCAATATACACTGGAATACTCAGAGGCTGAAGAAGTAATACCTTGGAATTGTGTGATGGCACCACAGAAACTGCTTCTAGGTCATGTAACGTCTGTGTCCCTGGCATTGCTATGTGTTCTACACAGACATCAGGTTGTTGGAACGATCCAAGGATGAAATTTGCTTGTGGGAGGGTGAAGTCATTTATCTGGATTAATGCCAACCTACTTCAGTATTCATAACATCATTAGTCTACACTCTTCACACTTACAGCATAGCAGACGGGAGCTCAGCTTCTGGATGTTGCAGCCTGTGGAAATTAAACAATTCTATCTAAATTATAGATGAGACAGCAGAGAGCTAAGTTGTCAGATACTAACAGTTGGTGTCGTTACCGTGTATCTTACAGTCAGTGTTTACTAAATGTAAAACAAAACAGCAGCCACGTCTAACTGTGCAGCAATGACTATCTCAGTCTGAGGGCTGTGCAGATGGAGGCTGCCTCACTGCGATCGAATATGGGCTCATTCTGTTGTGAGTATCCTAAGATAGATTTAAACTAACAGATCAATTCATTCATGACTTGCTCATGGTTAGCAAGTCGGATGATTACAAATAAAATAATTCAACAAAATCCAACTATCTATATATTACAATTTAGACCTGGGTCAAGGACTCCATTGAAAACTGCTATGTAAACATTTCTTCTGAGGTCTCCCATTTTAAGGTGTCCACTCTTCCCTGTTCTGTTTCCCTGTGACACCAGTAGGTGGTTCTCTGATGAGATTTCCTATCTTAATTTATCATTTGCCTGTCATGGTTGGCTGTTATGGCTCCCTGTCACACCGCCGCTTGATTCTGTATTATTTTGTCCTCATAAATCACTCAAAATACTCTCTGAAAAAAATTCATCCCCCATTTTTTTGTCAGTAACTGAAATTTCTAATATCCAACTTGCATTTATATAACATAGAAAAAGCACTCCAAGCTACTTCACAAAAGCATAAAGTGAAAGGATACAGAAGAGAGCAACCAGTATGATTGAAGGGATGGAGGGATTGGATTATGAGACACAATTATGTAAATTGGGCAAGTTCTTACTGGAAAAGAGAAAGTTGAGAGGTGAAACGATTGCTGTTTTTAGGATTCTAAAGGGACTGGATAATATACAGTGGAACCAGAGTGATGAAATGCATGACCAGTTAATCTGTTGGTTTTTGGCGTTGATGGTTGGACAGGAACTTTGGGAAGGACAGCAGGAGAACTCCCTGATCTCCGACAAATAACGCCTGAACCACCATAACAAGCGAATGGGGCTTTTATTTCATTCGTAGGACTGCACCTCTGACAATGCAGCACTCAGAGTTTCAAACTAGATTATATTCTGTAGGACCTTCTGCCCCAGTGGAATGAGTTCATGCTAAAATTGTGGCTCTAGTGTGGGGCTAGAACCCACGACCTCCAGCCACAGAGGTTTGTGCTAACGTTGTGGCTCTGGCTCTTAACTAAGTTGATGACTCCCATCATTCATTTATTTCTCGCTGCCTCCGCTAGACCCTGCAAATCCACTGGCAGGATAGGCGCACCAACGTCAGTGTTCTCGCTCAGGCCAACATCCCCAGCATCGAAGCTCTGACCACGCTCGATCAGCTCCGATGGACGGGCTACATCGTCCGCATGCCCGATACGAGACTCCCAAAACAAGCGCTCTGCTCGGAGCTCTGACACAGCAAGAGAGTCCCAGGTGGGCAGAGGAAACGCTTCAAGGACACCCTCAAAGCCTCCTTGAAAAAGTGCAACATCCCCACCGACACCTGGGAATCCCTGGCCCAAGACCGCACAAAGTGGAGGAGAAGCATCCGGGAAGGCGCTGAACACCTCGAGTCTCTTCGCTGGGAGCAAGCAGAAGCCAAGCGCAAACAGCGGAAGGAGCACACGTCAACCCAAGCACCCCACCCACCGTCTGCCCCACCTGTGACAGAGACTGCAGGTCCCGCATTGGACTCATCAGTCACCTGAGAACTCATTTTTAGTGTGGAAGCAAGCCATCCTCGGTTCTGAGGGACTGCCTAAGAAGAAGATTTGATGGCTTGAGAGCAATGCATTGGAATGTTTCATTTTGAAACACCGTTCTATGTTAGAGTCGGTTTTAAGCACTGGCACTCCCTGGTGGAGCCTCACCTGCCAGCAGTGTATTTTGGGAAATCACAGGCATGCTCCCCACAACACTCTGTCCATTCATTTTAATGCACATTTGTAAAATTGCCCCCTTTGCATCAATATTAATGTTACAGTTCCAAACCAGGAAGGGATGATATTGCCTGCAAAATAGAGTCGGTAGCCATCTTGGCCAAAGAGGAGATGTAAGGGCTCTAGGTCAATTCCAGGGCCCAACAAGCCCAGCACTTTTCGATAAATTCATCCCACTTACCCTCCTTCTCAACACACGCCTCATTCCAGAAACGCACCTAATTATCTCCACAGCCGACTCTCAGCGTCAATGCTGCTGCCAGGTAACTTTTTTTTTTATTCGTTCCTGGGATGTGGGCGTCGCTGGCCAGGCCAGCATTTATTGCCCATCCCTAGTTGCCCTTGAGAAGGTGGTGGTGAGCCACCTTCTTGAACCGCTGCAGTCCGTGTGGTGAAGGTACTTCCGCGGTGCTGTTAGGGAGGGAGTTCCAGGATTTTGACCCAGTGACGATATATGTCCACATCAGGATGGTGTGTGACTTGGAAGGGAACTTGCAGGTGATATACTTCCAAGTCAGGATGGTGTGTGACTTGGTATGATTCTGTGAGTATGACTATGTCAGGCTGTTGCTTGACTAGTCTGTGGGACAGCTCTCCCAATTTTGGCACAAGTCCCCAGATGTTGGTGAGGAGGACTTTGCAGGGTCGACTGAGCTGGGTGTGCCGTTGTCACGTCCGTAACTGGTGCCGAGGTCAATGCCGGGTGGTCTGTCCAGTTTCATTCTTATTGTTTTTCCTAGCGGTTGCTTTACAACTGAGTGTCTTGCTGGGCTATTTCAGAGGGCAGTTAAGAGTCAACCACATTGCTGTGGGTCTGGAGTCACATCTCGACCAGACCAGGTAAGGACGGCAGATTTCCTTCACTAAAGGACATTAGTGAACCAGATGGGTTTTTACGACAATCCGGTAGTTTCATGGTCACCATTACTGATAATAGCTTTTTTTTAATTCCAGATTTATTTAATTAACTGAATTTAAATTCCCCAGCTGCCGTGCTGGGATTTGAACTCACATCTCGCGGATCATTAGTCCAGGTCTCATGGATTACTAGTCCAGTAACATAACCACTATGCTACCGTTAATTCAAAAGCTCCTTGGGTGAAAATGTTCCTCCGGCCTTCCCTTCCTGCTCATAGGGTATTATCCAGTGGTCCTGTGCTCCCAGCATGGAACCCCCACTCAATAGGTGAGACAATCCATTCAAAAGGGTAACAGCCATATCTCCGACCTATGCTCCCGTCTGGCGCAGCCTCCCCTGCTGGGAGCGCAGGACCCCCGCGTAACCTCCGAACTGTCGCCTCCTAAAGACGCTGAGATGAGAAAAATGGGGGTGAATTTCCATGGAAGTTCTCCCACTCGTCCATCGTAGCTTCAGCAGAAGAGCCAGAGTGGCTGTTCCACCCAGGTTATGGGGGCGGGCGGCGAGCGCTAGAACCCCCTCCGGAAATTGACCCCCGAGGTTTTCAGCAATACTGAGGGCTTAAATCTTCAAAGAAGTTGCACAATGTTGAGGTGACATCACAAAGGGACCTCTCCACAGATGTTGCCTGACCTGCCGAGTGTTTTTCCAGCATTTTCCTGTTTTGATTTCAGATTTCCAGCGTCCGCAGTATTTAGCATTTGTTTTGATCACAAGGGCCCTCTGCTGGCAACCCCGCCACCCCCGTCCTTGATTCCAGCTCTTAAAATGCCAAGTTCCAGTTTTAAGAAAAGTTTTTTTTAATGCCTTAGTGCCCAAGTTGTGCTTGCAGTGTACTGATCAGAATTGGAATCAGGAGCTGCTGCTCTGACCGAAACTAGCAGACGTCATTGGACAGTAAAATCCGCGTCCATAAATTACATATCTCAGCAGTAAAATGTGCCCGTGGATCCCAACAGGGATCTTAAATGCTTTTAAAATGAATCAGATATATGAAATTCTAAAGGAAATTGTTCTCGGTCTGCTGCTTCCTGTTAAAGCCTGGGCTTTAAAAGTACTTTTATTCAACTGGAACTGTGTGAACTACATTAAATTCCTGGTTGGGGGTGGGGGCGGGGGGGTTATCCTTCTCTTCCCACAGACAAAAAAAATGTTTTAAAGCAGTGCTTACTTTTGCCTGGCTTTGTCACAACTGACAGGGACTCGCTGTCTCAGAGTGGAATGGGCACACAACTGACGAGCCAATCAGCACGCACGTGTCGGACTGGGACACTTTTCTAAAATAGCTCCTAAGGAGACGCTGAGTTGCCCCAGTGTCACCAACCCCCCCCTTTTAATGGGGCACAACTGATAAAGAACTTAACCACAAAACCAAAGGAAACTTCTAAAAGTTAAATAATAAGGTCATTACTATTGTCCACTACGCCCTCCAGTCCCTGCGGTGCCCACCTCAAGCATATCGGCGTGCACCACGTCCTCCTTCTCCAGGGACAGCCCGGCGCGGACAACCTTTAAGTAAAAAGGTTGCATTCAAGCCTGCAAGCCTTTTGGTAAAAATAACCAGTCTAAGAAAAGTCAAGGTTGAGGAAAGGCTCAGCCCATTGATGCTCATCCTTTTCACGCATTATCTCTCCAACATGGCATCTAATATCTTTTTGAATTTTTAATTGTATTGTAACCTCCCTATTTCCAGCTCTCCTTCCTAGCTTACGATATCCACTCCACCGACTCTAGCCTCCTGTGTGTCAACTTCCAGCCTCTCCACTCCACCGTCACATCTTCAGCCGTTGCACTCTGCAATCTCTTGTTTAACCTTCAGATATCCCAGTTCTCTCCACAACTACAAAAGTCTCCTCAAAACCTCTTTCCTCGCTCTGCTCCCAAATCCTAAGTGGCATCCAAACTCCTGTTGTCAAGCACCATGGGATGGTTCACTCTGCTAAAGGTGCTACATAGTGCAAATTGATGCTGTGTTGTTGTTGCTGCTGTTGTTCTATTTGATGTTGTTGTTGTTGCTACTTTGTTTTTATTCATTCACAGGATGTGTGTGTCACTGGCAAGGTCAGCAGTAATTCCTTATCCCTAATTGCCCTTGAGAAGGTGGTGGTGAGCCACCCTTCTTGAACCGCTGCAGTCCGTGTGGTGAAGGTACTCCCACAGTGCTGTTAGGGAGGGAGTTCCAGGATTTTGACCCAGCGACGATGAAGGATCGGCGATATACTTCTAAGTCAGGATGGTGCATGTGACTTGGAGACGAACTTGGAGGTGGTGGTGTTCCCATGCGCCTGCTGCCCCTGTCCTTCTAGGTGGAAGAGGTCGCGGGTTTGGGAGGTGCTGCCGAAGAAGCCTTGGCGAGTTGCTGCGGTGCATCTTGTAGATGGTACACACTGCAGCCACGGTACGCCGGTGGTGGAGGGAGTGAATGTTTAAGGTGGTGGATGGGGTGCCAATCAAGCGGGCTGCTTTGTCCTGGATGGTGTCGAGCTTCTTGAGTGTTGTTGGAGCTGCACTCATCTGTTGTTGTTCTATTTGTTGGTGCTGTTGCTACTGTTGCTATTGCTATCTTTTTCTACTTGTTGTTGGTGTTGTTGTTGCTATTGTTCTATTTGTTGCTGCTGCTGCTCTTTGTTGTTGTTGTATAATACCTCTCTTATTTGTTGCAGAATTGCAGAAACTCAGCAAGGGGAGCTGCACAAATCACAAGTACCCTTTATGCAACATATCAGCCCTTTTCAAAAATTCCGAGAGCTCCTTCTTCACTCTCGCCCCGGTATTTGCTTGCCTAATCTCAGCTATACATAATCTTTTGAGGACAGGAGATAGAAATGGGCCATTCATCTTTAACAGACCGATTGATTGTCGAAGGCACATTGGCAAATAAAGCTCTCTTTTAAATGTGATTTTTGCTCAGAGTGAGCGATAAGTCTTGATTCAGTAAAATGATCTAATCATGCCTATACATTTCTCTGAGTGCATTTGCGATCTGCAGTGGTTCGAATGCCTTGCTGTCTCACTCACTGACTGAATTATAGAGCATTCCACAGTTTACCAGCGAATCATTTCAATACACACTACCAGCTTATTTCAAACTACTGCAATGTTTTTCTTGAATTTATTGTTATGCTGTGATGACTGAATAGAATTGTGCTCTAGATTTATAAATGGGAAGTGCACTTTAATTTATATAAAGGAGTGCTACATACACCTTTAGGTCATCTCCATAGCCTGTCATTACTTCATGCACTCTAATCTGTATTTTTTTAATTTCCTGCAATTTACAGAGACTGCTACTCACCATAAATTACTCTACTTTGTATTTTATTCGTTTTTGAGAGATGAATCCTCATACTGTTTTACATGCTCGATGTGTTTCTATTTTGATCTGCCGCACTAGGTAGTGACTGCAATTAGAATGTATTGAAGGGGCACAGCCAGGAAATAACTACAGGATCTGTAACTGTGGGCAACCGTCTTTCACTAACACACAGTTTGCTTTAGATTTGGCCCAGCTCTTGACACCCACTACTTGAAGTGCAAGTGCACTATAAAAATTTTTTTACTCTACACAATGTAAGTTGCCCACCTCTCAACTCTATGCTCCACTGAGACAGGCTCTCTTATTCTTCATATACATCATTGATCTGGTTATGGGCTGTGGGTGATTAATATCAATATGTGCTGATGACTCAGAATTAGGGGGCATGGCAGGCCGTGAGGAAGAATACAGGAGACTACAAGAGGACACAGACAGGTTAGGGGAGTGGGCAGATATCACAACGATGATGGAGGCCATTGGATCCATCTCACTTATCCTTCCATAGAAACCAACAACGACCCCCATGATCACAGCATTGGACTGCCTCTTACGTTCTCCACCATTTCCTCCATGACCCTCTCTGAGAACCATTCCAGGCAGTAATCCCTGTAGGGTAGTCATTCGTCTTTACTCCCTGGGCATTGATCATTGCCTGGCGGAGTACAGAGAGGGACATTTGACGGGGAGGATAACACACACTTTACCAGTGGTGCGATCGTCCCACCAGACTTCCCTTTCTCCGCTCTGCCCTGGCGATGCTTAAAGCCCAGGGAGTAAAGACAAAAATCTACCCCACTGTGTATGAAATGCTTCCTGGCCTGAGTCCGCTTTGTATCTACGTTCCCTTGCCCTGCGGCCCTGGTTCAACTGAAATAGTCCTCAGGATTAGCTTTTGTTATTCCACCTAGCATCTTGTACAGCTCTCTGCGGTCCCCTCTCATTCAGCTCAGTTCAGGGTGGAAGATTCCACAAGATTTTCTAACCTTTCCTCATAAATCAGTCTTCCGGCACTAGGGAGCAGTTTCACTGCCCTTTCTCTGCACCACTGCCAGGGAAAGATAATGCGAAGTGGTACATTTTGGGGAAAATACAGATCATTAAAAGCAGGATTGCAGATGGAAAATGCCAGAAGAAAGGGCTAATGGGATTCTGGGCTTTATTTATCGAGGCACGGAACACAAAAGCAAAGAGGTGATGATGAATCCATGCAAGACATTGGTTAGGCCACAATTACAATACCGTGTGCAGTTTTAGATCTCCCATTACAGAAAAAATATCAGAGGCAAAGAAAACAATACAGTGTAGATTCACTGGGATGATGTGAGGGGTGATAATTATCATGAGACACTTGAAAAACTGGGACTGTATTCACTGGAATAGAAAAGTTCAAGGGGGATTTAATAGAAAAGTTCAACGAGGATGAAAGATTATTTCCATTGGCCAGCAAATTGGTAACAGGGGAAATAACTTTAGGATTCGCACAAGAAGCCTAACGGGGGAGGTTAGAAGAAATGTTTCCACACACAAGTTTTTTTAGCGTCTGCAATGCATTACCACTAACGTCGACTGAAGCTGAGTTAATCATGACATTTAAAAGGGAATCAGATAAACGATTTGAATGGGAAAAAATATTAAAGGGTATTGGGAAAGAGCAGGGAAATTGGGATTAGAGTAGATCACTCTGATGTGGGGCCAGTACCAGCACAGGCCCCATGGGCTGAATGGGCTTCTTCTCTGCTGGAATCTATGATTCTATGAAAATCAGTAGCAATCATGGGAACTGGTTGGAATCTTGCTGATTTGAATTCCCCTGAATAATCTGAGTTTGGACCAGATCAGAATCTGATATAGATTAAGGCACGAGGGCTGATTTTTGTTCTCCTGGAACTCCCCGGGTGCATGTTGGGCGGAACGTACTGGAAGTTCACTCTGCCAGGACTGTGACCCCCCCCAGCGCCCGAACTCCCTCTTGGGCCTAATTTAAATATTGCAGCCGCACCGTGTCAGCCGTGGCTCAGTGGGTAGCGCTCTCGCCTCTGAGTCAGAAGGTTGTGGGTTCAAGTCCCACTCCAGACACATGAGCGCACAAATCTAGGCTGACACTCCCAGTGCAGTGCTGAGGGAGTGCTGCACAGTCAGAGGTGCCATCTTTCAGATGTGATGTTAAACCGAGGCCCTGTCTGCTCTCTCAGGTGGACATAAAAGATCCTGTGGCACTATTTCGAAGAGCAGGGGGGGTTATCCCCAGTGTCCTGGGCCAATATTTATCCCTCAATCAACATAACAAAAACAGATTATCTGGTCATTATCACATTGCTGTTTGTGGGAGCTTGCTGTGTGCAAATTGGCTGCCACGTTTCCTACATTACAACAGTGACTACACTCCAAAAATTACTTCATTGGCTGTAAATCGCTTTGGGATGTCCAGTGGTTGTGAAAGGCGCTATAGAAATGCAAGTCTTTCTTTCTTTCACACTGGGTGCATGTGGGGGGCACACTATCGGGGTGCTAGAAGGGACGAACATATGCACAGGCCAAAGGGAAAGCAAAGCTTCAGGGACCTTAAAGGCAGCATAACTGCGTGTTATGGGTTTTGTTTTTCTACCTCCAAATGTAACTGTTAAACTTTTGTTCAAAATCATTTTGGCAGTTTCGTGGAAAGGCCTATATTATATTTTGTGAGTGTTTGAAAAGGTACAGCTGTAACCTGTATGTTGAGCTTTCTTTGTCCCAGTATTTTTATTTCCCTATTGTATGGGAAGCGATCAGTTGTAAGGAGGTTTCTCACTGGGCTGTAGAATTAGTGATCGGTAATTTGGGGATGAGGAGGAGGGAAGCAAGAGACTGATTCAAAGGTATCGTACTTTGGAGATACTCAGATTCTGCTGTAATCAGGCTTGTACACTGTAACAGTAGAAAGCCCATGGGATCATGTTGATTTCTGTGCCGTTGAGTGTTAAGGGTAGCAGCATGTCAGACGCTCCTGAATACCTGGAAGTATTGGAATCCATTTCTGTCAGCCGGAAGCTTACAGTTGCGTGTCTCTAATTTCTCCTGGGTGTTACCGTGCCTTCCACTTGTCAATGTTGTGCTTGAGCTGCTGGACAAGGCTGGTGTATGGCAGTAACACTCCAGATAGCAGCCGAGGCACCACTGCAGCCAGGTTTGGATGGAAGGAATAGAAGGGAAGTGCTGAGGTGTGAAGCGGTGGCAATAAACACAAACGCATGCAGGCACATTCATACCTATGAGTGCGCGCACACGCCTACATCACATCAACATCCTGGGGGTCACCATTGACCAGAAACTTAACTGGACCAGCCACATAAATACTGTGGCAACAAGAGCAGGTCAGAGGCTAGGTATTCTGCGGCGAGTGTCTCACCTCCTGACTCCCCAAAGCCTTTCCACCATCTGCAAGGCACAAGTAAGGAGTGTGATGGAATATTCTCCACTTGCCTGGATGAGTGCAGCTCCAACAACACTCAAGAAGCTCGACACCATCCAGGACAAAGCAGCCCGCTTGATCGGCACCCCATCCACCACCTTAAACATTCACTCCCTTCACCACCGGCGTACCGTGGCTGCTGTGTGTACCATCTACAAGATACACTGCAGCAACTCGCCAAGGCTTCTTCGGCAGCACCTCCCAAACCCGCAACCTCTACCACCTAGAAGGACAAGGGCAGCAGGAGCATGGGAACGCCACCACCTCCAAGTTCCCCTCCAAGTCACATACCATCCTAACTTAGAAGTATATCGCCAATCCTTCATCGTCACTGGGTCAAAATCCTGGAACTCCCCCCTAACAGCACTGTGGGAGTACCTTCACCACACGGATTGCAGCAGTTCAAGAAGGCGGCTCACCACCACCTTCTCGAGGGCAGTTAGGGATGGGCAATAAATGCTGGCCTTGCCAGCGACGCCCAGATCCCATAAGCGAATAAAAAAAACACACATTCAGACATGCATACACACACGAACACATGCACACTCGCACTGCACACAAACACACACAAAAAAAACATGCATTCACACATGCGCACATATACGCGCACAGGCACATGCAAGCACACACACACATGTTCCAATGAAGCACTATTGTTCAAGTAATATTGTGACATTGATGCATTTTGATCGTGGAGGTAGAGGGAAAACAGTTGTGAGTGTGAAGCACGATGGTGCAGTGACAGGAGGAAGGTGCTGGTTTGACCGTGAGACTTCTCTTTTTATTCAAGGTGAGATTGAGCGGCCAGGTGGATTTTATCCCCTGTGTTAAGGGAGCATTTGTTAGTGGTTCACGAAAGGGGGTGGGGGTAGTCAGCTGAATTTGTTCAGCTACTGTCAAGGGGGCTTGTGGTTGTCTGCCTCCAGATAAGCCAGATCACAAAAAGAAGGGAAGCCACAGTACTGGACAAAGCCTTTATCAGTATGAGTAAAAGACTTAACAGCATTCAGCAACAAGTTTGCAAGCGGCAAAACTACCTTTATTTCTTTTTTATTCGTTCATAGTATACTGTATTCGCTGCTCACGATGTGGTCCCCTCTACATTGGGGAGACCAAACGCAGATTGGGTGACCGCTTTGCGGAACACCTCCGTTCAGTCCGTAAGGGGGACCCCGAGCTTCCGGTCGCTTGTCATTTTAATTCACCGCTCCACTCCCACTCAGACCTCACCGTCCTCGGCCTCTTGCGTTGTTCCACGGAAGCTCAGCGTAAGCTCGAGGAACAGCACCTCATCTTCCGATTAGGCACTTTACAGCCTTCCGGACTCAGTATCGAGTTCAACAATTTCAGATCATAACCTCGACCCCTACCACATATATATATATATATATATATACATTTTATCCACCCTTTTGGTTTGTGCCTTTTCCCTTATTTTTCTCTCTCTCCCCCACGGCAGCTGTCTCTCATTCTGCCAGCATTTCACACTTCACACTTCTGAGCCACCTTTTGTTTCTTAACCTGTCCTATTTCCATCTCGTCTTGCCTTGAGCATCTCTTAATGTCTCTACCTACCATAGACCACCCCTTTTGTTCTTTTATTCCTCCCCCCAGCCTCCCACTTGCTTTTCTATCTGTTTCATTTCCTGCTTTTTTCTCAGTTCTGACGAAGGGTTTCGACCGGAAACGTTAACTCTGTTTCTCTCTCCACAGATGTTGCCTGGCCTGCTGAGTTTTTCCAGCGCTTTCTGTTGTTGTTTCAATTTTCCAGCATCCGCAGTATTTTGCTATCCCTTTAAAGACAGCTGGTTAGGCCGCAGTAAGGACATAAGGACATAAGAAATAGGAGCAGGAATAGGCCACTTGGCCTCTCGGGCCTGCTCCGCCATTCAATAAGATCATGGCTGATCTTGGGCTCAAAGCCACTTCCCTGCCCGCTCCCCATAACCCTTCACTCCCTTATCTTGCAAAAATCTGTCTATCTCCACCTTAAATGTATTTAATGACCCAGCCTCCACAGCTCTCTGGGGCAGAGAATTCCACAGATTTACGACCGAGAAAAGAAATTCCTCCTCATCTCAGTTCTAAAAAGGCGACCCTTTATTCTGAGACTGTGCCCCCGTAGAGAGAATTAAAAGGACGATTTCTCAGGTAAGAGGCACTGAAAAGGTTGCAATGGAGTAACTTAATGTGAACAGCAATCTACTTCAAAAGAAATCTATCTTGCCCATATTAATATATATACATTTTCTAACATTACAAGTTACATTTATATAGTATTCATTTCATACAGAGATGCATTGCAGAGCATTTTACAGAACAGCCGGCAGTGAGGACACTGAATAGACCCGGAAACACTAAGTGCTTGCTCCGCCCAGTTTCTACTGAGTTTTGGAGCAGGGACAGGCATTAGGTCCATGATTAGCATATTCAAGGGGCCTGTTTCAATCAGGAGTCCTGGACAATCGGAAGTCCCGGGCTTTCAATTTGGCAGCCAGCACACTTCCAGGGGGTGGGGTGGGGTGGGGGAGCGGGTGGTCGATGCTTCCGCCCGAAATTCCTACCCCCGAACACTCGTTTAGCACAGAGAAATCAGGCGTAACGCGGGCCAATTTCTTCCCCCCAATAGAGGACGTTCAGGAGCTGAGTTATTCGGGAATAATGAATGGAGAAATGAGGATTCATGCCTGTTTTTCATCTGCGTTGTGCCCATAACACGGGTCCCATTTGGGAGCTGGGCAGCGGAAAATCTGCTGTATGCTTTTTTTCCCAAAGAAAGTTCTGTAAATCTGCTGCTTGTGCCAAAACAAATAAAATAGCAGCATGATTTAATGTATTATTTAGTCATTTGCATCTCATTGCCTGGGGGGGGGGAGATGATCTAGTCTGAAGAGGTGGGAGTGGAATATACATTTGGTGTGTGAGGGCCGACTGACATAACTAGAGACAGGTCTCTAGGGACTGATTGGCAAAAGAGACCTAAGCACATGTGGTCTAATGGCATACGTGGGTCAGAGTCTCTTCTGGTTAGGGTTCTGTTACAGAGAGCTGGGGTTGTCCAGTGTCGATAGACTCTTGTCACCTTTTGGTCAACTTGGCTTTGTAAACTCCTAATTCTCAGGATTCTAGTGTAGAACCTTCCAAATCTAAAACGAAAGACCAAAATCGGATTTGCCCAGATGCCTATCCCAACTCCAAGTCAAGTGCACAGTTAAGAACCTCCAGCTGTCTCCACCCTCCCCCATTTATTGTCATGGACTCCATGGGGCGGGGAGGGGAGGTAATTTTGACTTTGGGCTACAGTGTAAAACGGGCGATAGCAATAAATATAGATATATATATATATATATATATACACACACATGTTCTTTCATATCAAAAGGTGAGGGATATTAATGCTGGGGAAGAGAACTCAGTCAGTGCCTGGATCTATTTCCCGATTTTAATTTCCATTGACTTCAAAATTTCCCCCCTGGAGTTTGATTTTAGTCTGGGATTGCCAACCCTAGAGGGTTGTCCCGGAGTCTCCTGGAATGAAAGATGAATCCCCTGGACACTGCTGCTGTGAGCTACCCCTGGAGAGAAATCATCGGGACATTCTGAAAATTGTCTGTTCTTTTCATTTTCTTAGAACACTTTTGTTTATTCGTTATAAAAATTTTGGAGAATGGGGACAAAAAGGCTGTTCGATTGGGCGGGGCGGTTGGAGGCAGGAAGCCATGAAACCTCCGGGAATACGTCCAACCAGAGCTGGCAGGCCGATTTTAATCAGTCGCTGGCAGTCTCACCGTGGTGGGGGTGGGGGTGGGGGGAACAAGTCATTCAAGACTATGACTGGCATCTGATTCAAATCATACCTTTAATGCTGAGGGCATAGCAGCCAGAATTTTCAGCCCCTACACTAGAACACACGTTGAGTCCTCATACTGGTACAATGGGCTGAATGGCATCCTGCTGTGCTGAGATTTCTTTGACTCTATTTACCTTCTGCCTGCTGTGGGAGTGTTTGATGCTGCCACTGACTAGGTTTATAAAGTGGAGACATGTTCCTTTAGCCAGCATTAACATCCTTCACCTTTTAACGTGAAATAACATTCCCTATGCTATATATATATATATATATATATAATGTATAATACAGCCCAAGCAAGCTGTTGCTATGTCCTCATGAGGAGCACAGAACAGAAAAACAGCCTGAAAGTGGGACTGAAGTCTTTACATGTGGCAGGCTGTATTAGTCTCTTTGGAGTTGGCACTTAGCTCTTTCGGTGGTGTATGTCTGTGCGAGAGGAATGCCATAACCTTCAAAATATAATGCCCCATTGTGCATGGCCTTCCCTATCCGCAGACTTGCTGTAACCTTTGAATGCATGTCGGAGAAAAAGGACTTTAATGCACTATGTCACTCATAACCATTCAAACAATGATTGAAACAGATACACAAAATACTGGCCCACAAATTGAACTGCTCATGTAATAATCTAGTTGTCAGCAGATTGGTGCCAGTGACTCCACATTCAATCAACATTAGTGTATTAATCTACCCTTTGTATGAAAGATACCAAAATTCAGACAAATTGACCTTAGCCTGCGAGAACAAAATGTGTGTTGCAGTACGCTGCAAAAAACGCCCACAGGAGTCATAGTTAACCCCGTGTGTACTGTTACAGAATTCAAATCATAATCTGATAAAAATGCACTTTGTCACAGCTGAGTGCGATCTTGTCTTCACACAATGTCCACACACATACATGCTCTCTAGTTGGGTCTCTGGATGACTGTCAGGAGCAGGAACCTTGCCTCATTGTTTCCCTTCTTAGCTCAGGGACACTGGGGCCAATCGTCGTGCCCTTACCATTTCCCCAGCAGTGACTAACTAACTCAGGATGTGGAGATGCCGGCGTTGGACTGGGGTGGACAAAAATGAGAAGTCGCACACCAGGTTATAGTCCAACAGATTTATTTAATTTTACAAGCTTTCGGAGCGGTTCGCTCCTTCCTCAGGTAGGGTAGCAGTGAGAGAATCAAATTCTGGGAGATTCTCTCACTGCTACCCTACCTGAGGAAGGAGCGAACCGCTCCGAAAGCTTGTAAAATTAAATAAATCTGTTGGACTATAACCTGGTGTTGTGCGACTTCTCATTTTTAACTAACTCAGCACAGACCAGGAATCAAACCTGGGACCTTGCCTGTTGGTGTGCTCAGATCCACGTTAGGTAGTGTGTTATTACTCTTGTTGTTATTTTTTTTATATTCGTTCAGGGGATGTGGGCGTCGCTGGCAGGGCCAGCATTTATTGCCCATCCCAATTTGCCCTTGAAAAGGTGGTGAGCCGCCTTCTTGAACCTCTGCAGTTCGTGTGGGGAAGGTACTCCCACAGTGCTGTTAGGGAGGGAGTTCCAGGATTTTGACCCAGTGACGATGAAGGATCGGCGATATACTTCCAAGTCAGGATGGTGTGTGACTTGGAGGGGAACTTGGAGGTGGTGGTGTTCCCATGCGCCTGCTGCCCTTGTCCTTCTAGGTGGAAGAGGTCACGGGTTTGGGAGGTGCTGCCGAAGAAGCCTTGGCGAGTTGCTGCAGTGCATCTTGTAGATGTTATTGCTCTTGTGCTTTTTTTGAAATGAAGCCCATGGTGTGAACTATGGGTAAATACTTCTATTTCTGACTCCTGCTCTAACTTCTTCATTCCCAGATCCTCAGTTCTGTAAATATCCTCACCTCCCTCTGTCTTCCCTTCCTCCGACAATCTGCAGGCTGTAAAACCCAATCTTATGATCACTATTTCTTCAAAAGCAAAATACTGCGGATGCTGGAAATCTGAAATAAAAACAGACAATGCTGGAACTACTCAGCAGGTGTCTGTGGAGAGAGAAACAAAAGCTAACGTTTCAGGTCGATGATCTTTTGTTTCAGGTCTGATGTTTCAGGTCTGAAGCATTAAATCTGTTTCTCTCTCCACAGATGCTGACGGATCACTATTTCTTGATGTACATCAACTTCTCTCCTACTGCTGTCTACCTTGGTGTCTTGTGCAGTGGCCATTCACCTTCACTACTGAATTTTAAAAAAATCTCTTCTAAAAAGGCCAATGCTTTCTGCATTTTCTGGCTTGCAAGACACATTTCTTCTCAGAAATGAATCTTAGAAATTTACGGCACAGAAGGAAGCCTTTCGGCCCATTGTGTCCGTGCCATCTGAAAAAGAGCGATCCAGCCTAATCCCACTTTCTAGTTCTCGGTCCGTATCCTTGTAGGTTACGGCACTTCAAGTGCATATCCAAACACTTTTTTAATGTGATGAGGGTTTCTGCCTCTACCACCCTTTCAGGCAGTGAGTTCCAGACCCCCACTACCTTCTGGGTGAAAAAGTTATCCTCAACTCCCCTCTAATCCTTCTACCAATTACTTTAAATCTATGCCCCCTGGATATTGACCTCTCTGCTCAGGGGAAATAGGTCCTTCCTATCCGCTCTATCTAGGCCCCTCATAATTTTATACACCTCAATTAAGTCTCCCCTCAGTCTCCTCTGTTCCAAAGGTTGCTATCAACTATGAGCCAATGCATTCATACTGAACAGTGTATGGATAATTGTTCGTGTTGCCTTTAAGCTATAATTGCCGACCACTCCCATCTACCCATTGCTACAGCAAGGCTCCTTTAAAAAGACAATGACACGGTAAACCAATTAGGACGTCATGTTTATTCAGCGCGTAAGTAAGAGATCCATAATGAAGTAATTGGTGGCCCGATAATGTCAGTTGCTAACAGTCAGAATTCGGTTGTCTGAACTGTTTGAAAAATAAAGACATCACCTGGAAAACGGGACCACAATAGCTTGAACGGTTTGCCTCTGCCGTGGCCCAACCTTTTCTGGCATCTCATGTTGTGGCTGTGAAGTGGAGTATTGGAAGCAGGTTCTTCCTGGGTCCCAACCTGGCCTGGAGAATGCCTGGGAGGTTGGTGCTTCCCCTTCAAATAATCGTGGTGCACCAGGACAAATCACATAACTGTCTCTGGAAGCTGCTGAGGCTCCCGTGATTATTCGACTTGAAGTTTTTGTGCTTTAGTGATCAGCTTCACAGATTTAAATTCAAAGCTGCTTCCCTCTCTCTCTCTCTCTCTCTGAAGTCCTCCTAAACCTGCTACTGGGCCCAACTATAAAACAAATGAAACAGTGCGTTCAATTTGTAACTCAGTGCTGGCCTCAGAACTTGAAAAGAGGAGAAGCAGCTTTAGATCAGAGGCTTTGAAAACACTCACGCTATTGTAAGTAAACATCAGAATGAATAATTAGAGAGATGAGAAAGTCTGAGACACAAACCGCAACTTAAATCAGATTTACATATACATAGCATCTTATCACATCTTCCAGACACGTCTCAGATCACTTTACACACAGTAAGTCACTTTGAAATGCAGGGACTATTGCTATGCAGATCAATGTAGCAGCCATTTTCTACGCAGTGAGATCCCACAAACAACAGACAGATGAATGGCTAGTTGTTCTGTTCTTTGGTGCTATTGGTTGAGGGAGGGAATGTTGGTCAGGACACGGTTCCTCTGAAATAAAACAAAATGGAATTCTATTTTTATATTTTACTATGTAACTAATTTGAACAACACATTCCAACTCCAGGTCAGAAATGGGGATGTTCGCTGATGACTGCACAGTGTTCAGTGCCATTCACAACTCCTCAGATAATGAAGCAGTCCATGCCCGCATGCAACAAGACCTGGACGACGTTCAGGCTTGGGCTGATAAGTGGCAGGTAACATTCGTGCCACAGAAGTGCCAGGCAATGACTATCTCCAACGAGCGAGAGTCTAACCACCACCCCTTGACATTCAATGGCATTACCATCGCCGAATCCCCCACCATCAACATCCTGGGGGTCACCATTGACCAGAAACTTAACTGGACCAGCCACATAAATACTGTGGCAACAAGAGCAGGTCAGAGGCTGGGTATTCTGCGGCGAGTGTCTCACCTCCTGACTCCCCAAAGCCTTTCCACCATCTACAAGGCACAAGTAAGGAGTGTGTTGGAATACTTGTCCCGTAACATTTCCACTATGCTACCATTCCCATTCAATTAGATCAGCCATGATCTAATTGAATGGCAGAACAGGCTCGAGGGGCTGAATGGCTTACTCCTGTTCCTCTATGGGTCCTCACGTTTGGTAGGAAAGAGTTAAAGAGCCTCAAGCAGTACGAGCCAAAATCCAGCTACAGAGGTGCCAATCGAACGCTGCGAAGATTACAAACACAAATCTGTGTAGAAAGCTGATGGAAAAGATCCAGCCTAAATCTGTAATAAGGGAACAGAAAATGCTCTGCTCCAATTGCAATCTTTATTTGATGGATTTTGGCAATCTCTGAAAAAATTATTCATTGTAGCTCTTCATCTTCAGGAGCACCCAGTGAGCTTGTATTGTTTCGGGAACATTCGGTAGAATAATGCTGCTTTACTCAGCTTACAAAGCGTGCCCCCTCCTTGTATATTCAGAGTCATTCTTCTGATGTGACACTGTAATGGCCGGAAAATCTTTGTTCTGAATACGAGTACAAACAATAATAACCTAAGTCTGATGTTGCTGAGCAGCTGGTTTTAGGGGCTTGTTAACGTCCTGCTAGCAAATATTTAATAGATCGGCTCTTAAAGTTCATTTCTTTTTCAATAGCCGGAAACAGTAACGTACGAATCTTTTGTATTTATTTAAAACCAACTCCAATTTATCCAGACGACATTTCAGTAACAAAAAAACCAGCCCAAATTAAATCTTACTGCCATATCATTAACGAAATTCTCCCAGAACTTTTGGAGAAAATTCTACTTGAAAGAGACAGTGTCAAAAACGAGTCCTTACTTCCAAACTAGATTGTCATGAGATCGATCAACTTCCCAGCCCCTCTTATCACACAATCCTACCTGCTGTTCTCTGATTTTCCTTAATCATACTCTGCTGGGGGTCACTTGTGGGAGCTCTGTACTATGGAGGTGAAATTCCCCAGAGGTTCTTCCGATCATCGTAACTGTAAATTGCCACAAATGCCAGAGCCATGGAAAACTCTTGTAAACTGGCCATTTTTATAAGACATGGGGAAAGGATCCTGCACATGTTTTAGGGATTTAATTCCCCTTTCTCTGTTTAGTCCCTCCCTGCCCCAATCAATGAGTGGGTAATTATAATCCCCTAGTCCCCTAACAGCATCTGCCACCGACCTGCCCGCTTTGCTAACCTGTCTATATCCTCCAATCTCCTGCATTCTTCTTCAGTGTTGGCCAAGCCCCCTTGTTCAGTCTAGTGTTGGTGTATATAGAAATCAGAGAAATCACAGCACAGCAAGAGGCCATTTGGCCCATCGCTCCTGTGTTTGTGCTAGCTCTTCAACTGGAGCAATCTATTCTAATCCCATTTCCCTGCCCTTTCCCCACATTCTCTTCTAGTTTTCCTTTTCAAATAGTAATCTTATTGCCTTCTAAATTATGTTATCGTGTCTGCCTCAGTGGCCAATTGAGGTAAAACATTCCAAGTTCGAATAATTTTCCACAAAAATAATCCTGTAACTTCCTCATTCATTCTGAAGGTGTCCTCATCTGCCCTAACTTGTAATTTATTTCACATGTTGATCACTCTTTATTGACCTAGAGCCAGTCTCAGTCCCTTTGGTCTAATATCCACCTGTATCTCAATCCCTTTTTGTCTAGTTTTATTGTGTAACTTAGTGCTCTTACCTTAGTCCCGCTATGTATCTCAGCCCTTCTGTCTAATTTTGATGCATATCTCAGTCCCGTTGAGCCAGTCCCTATATGTGTGTATGGTAGTGTATTGGTTATATTTCTGAACTAGTAATCTCAAGACCTGGATCAATATTCCAATAAAACATGAGTTCAAATCCCACCATCGTAATTTAAGAATTTTAATTCAGTCTGGAAATAAAAAGCTGGTATCAGTAAAAGTTATCATGAAGGTGTGGTTAAGACCCAACTGGTTCACTGATGTCCTTTAGCGAAACCTGCCCTCCTCACTCGGTCTGGCCTATATATGGCTCACAGTCCCACACCAACATGGTGGACTCGTAACTGTCCTCCGAAGTAGCCTAGCCTAGCAAGCCATTCAGTGTGTCAAACTGCTACAAAGATAAAGGCCCACCACCACCTTCTCAGGGCAAGTCATGGTGGACAATAAATGCCTGTGACGGTCACATCCCGAGAATGACTAATACATCTCGGTTTCCTCGGTCACGTGCCGGGATGTGTCCAGTTCCTTTTTGGCCTTGAGCTAGTATATGTTGGAGACCCCAACAATCTGTACAAGCACTGTGAAAATCAGATTCAGCGCCAGCTCCTAGCCTCCACTAGATTAGCATGCAATTACCACTCAAGTGTTAGCATGTCTTTCTCTCTCACGATTTCCCGCTGACTGTACATTAACCCAGCCAATCAAATGTCAGATGTAATCAGGAAAATTAATCAGCTTTAACAACAGGAAATGAGGTACTTGACCTTTTGTTAGTGACTTCGATTTTATTTACTGGTTGCGGCAAACTGAACACCTTGCAGGCATAAACTAAACATTAGGGAGCGGGAACATGATGGCATTTTAGCAAAACAATTAATAGAAATAACAGAGACAACAGTGGCATGAAAAAGCCATGCGTCTGAGCCAAGGCTACATTCCAACAACCCAACCGGACATAACGGACTGAATTAGCGGTCGGAGGCGAACCTCTGGAGTATATTTCCTGGCTCCACAGCTACAGAGAGTTCAGGTCTCGGGCCTGCAGGCGTACGCCTGCGTAAAGGCCCACGGATCCCAGGGACGCAGGCGGTTCGGAAGTGTCCCTGGGATCACGTGGGCCAGGTCCTCCAATGAGAAAGGAGGATTCCATTGCAGTCACTTACGAACATGTTCCCTTAATAACATGCAACGGAGTCAACAAATAGAATCATAGAAAGTTATAGCACAGAAGGAGGCCATTTCGGCCCATCGTGTCCACGCCAGCCAACAAAGAGCTATCCAGCCTAATCTCACTTCCCAGCTCTTGGTCTGTAACCCTGCAGGTTACAGCATCCCAAGTGCACATCCAAGTACTTTTTAAATGTGGTTAGGGTTCCTGTCTCTACCACCCTTTCAGGCAGTGAGTTCCAGACCCCCACAACCCTCTGGGTGAAGAAATTTCTCCTCAAATCCCCTCTAAACCTCCCACCAATTACTTTAAATCTGTGCCCCCTGGTTTTTGACCCCTCTGCTAAGGGAAATAGGTCCTTTCTATCCACTTTATCTATGCCCCTCATAATTTTATACACCTCAATAAGGTCTCCCCTCAGCCTCCTCTGTTCCAAGGAAAACAGACCCAGCCTATCCAGTCTTTCCTCATAGCTAAGATTCTCTACTCCCGGCAACATCCTTGTAAATCTCCTCTGTACCCTCTCTTGTGCAATCACATCTTTCCTGTAATGTGGTGACCAGAACTGCACGCAGTACTCTAGCTGAGGCCTAACTAGTGTTTTATACAGTTGAAGCATAACCCCCCTGCTCTTGTATTCTATGCCACGGCTAATAAAGGCAAGCATTCCACATGCCTTCTTAACCACCTTATCTACTTGGCCTGCTAAGTAGATAAGGTGGTTAAGAATTTAGACAACTCTATTAAAAATAAATGTTCTCATTTTCAAATTTAATTAAAAGTCCCTTCAATACAGCAAAATAAAATAAAAATTAAATTTTGGGAAAAATGTTAAACATTTTAATCCGGGCCAAAATTTGCATAAAGTAACTTTAAGGTCGGAATTTTCTGTACCTGGGCGGGTCGGGTGCGGGAGGTTGCCGTGGCGGGTCGCGACCCCGTTCCTCATTCCATTCCGCTCCTAACATCGACTTTCCCTTAATAGGGCCTAATAAAGCCACCCTGCGCGTTACCCAGCCCTATTAAACGGTGCAGGTCTGATGATGTCTGCGATGACGCGTTTTCAACCGGGATATTTAAAGGAGCCATGGCCACATTGCATTTGAAGGTTCATCTAGGATTGTGGAGGCACTGCACTGGAGGCTTTGATTGCTCCAAACACTGAAACATAACTGCACAGAGGCAGAGGGCTGCATCCAGGTTCTCAGATGACTCCCTCCATATGCTTGTGGAGGGAGTGAGAGCACGCAGGGAGGTCCTCTTCCCTTCCGATGGGTGGAGGAGACCTCCCCAGCAGACCAAAGGAGCCTGGCTCCAAATAGCAGAGGAGGTCAGAAGTAGGGATGTTGTCAGGAGGACCTGGGTGCAGTGCCAGAAACGTTTCAATGATCTCATTAGATCAGGAAAGGTGAGGACAAAGCCACACTCAACTTCATCCTGCTGTGCCTCTCATCACATCCCCATCACTCTACCTTCCCAAGCCTGCTCCTGCACATCATTACTCACACCAACTTACCTTGCCCATCCACCCATCCCTCTCTATCTACATTATCACATCCCCATCTTACTAGCCATCCCTCACACTCACCCTCATCCTAATGCAATCATAGCAAGTAATACCACACAAGGAGGCCACTTGGCATTGGCACCACACTCCCTCATAGTCACCCTCTAAAGATGTTACCCATCCACTCCTTACACTCGTTCCATCACTCTCACTCAAACTTCTCTTCTTTGCCTCCTTGCAGGAGAAGAGAGCCCATAATAAGAGGGAGAGGGAGAGAACTGGAGGTGACCCTCCATCTTTGGCCATCTTAACTGCAGCAGAGGAAGTCACCCTGGATGTCTCAGGAGTCGCAGAGCAGCTGGAGGTGGGAGACAGAGAGAGGGGGACATCTCGGCAACCTGGTGACAGAATTACATCTCATACAACCCCATACATCAGTCACTCATATGGGGACCGATGTCAACATCCAGTGAATGTTCATCATGTGCATAATGGCATTGTTACCCATTCTTGATATGACATTTCTAAATCATCTCTTTACTCTCCCACACTCTCGTGATCCCTGCGCCCGTTTTCGATCCTTATCGAATTTTTAGCCCAAGAGATGGGAAGCAACAGGTGAGCGAGGCAACAGTCGGAGGCTGAGAAATGTAATGGAGCAGTTACCAAGGAAAAGTACAAAGAGGAGGGAAGCTTGAATTCTGTCTGCAATTATACATGGTGGCCTGTTAATCAAACGGCGTGTTCACAAGCCTCTTTTCCCTATGGCTTGTAGAAAGTGCAACTTCTCTTGTCTAGATAGGGGAATTAATCCATCTAATAGGAGAATTAATTCAGTGTTCCCGCTCCATCACTATTCTATTTAGTGATTCCCCCTACTGGAAGTGTGTGTGTGCGTGTGGTCCACAAGTGAAAAATGGCCACTTGGGCAAAGTACAGGATGGTAACAGAAACCTGTGCAGAGAGGAGGAGATGAAACTGGGAAAAATCTAGGTTTCAAAAACAAGAGCCTTGTGTGTGTGTGTGTGTGTGATATCAGTGAGGTGGCAACTGTGTCTAAAGGGTTTTACCGATCTATTTTGTGTTTTTTTATGTATTATTAAATCACAGACACCTTCCATAAGTCCCTCAGAGTCCAAAGTCATATTCTCCTATCTCACAATGTTCCTGCCAAGATTGTCCATTTGACTGGGAAAGTACAAACTGTTGACCTGTTAGTGTAGCGTACTGTGGAGAATAGAAAGTGCCGACCGGATTAGGCATTCCTCTCAGATATCCGCCTTTTGTGTTCAGTTATTCTGAATATCTTGCAAACTGTCACTTTCAATCTTTTGCTTTTAACTCCTGTCATCACCCTTGACAAACGAGGTCTGGCTGTCAGCGAATGAAAGCTGCAGGAGGCGGGATGGCAAGAGATAAGTTCGCGGAGGCTGACCTGAGTTGTCTTGACACGGGGAGCCGGGCTGCACAGGGTGCTGGAAGGGCAGCACAGGAGAGGCAGCAAAGAGCAGCCTTTGCTTCAAAGTGTGTCACAAAGTGAGCAGATGCTCAGTGAGGCTGCCCCTTCCCTCTTTACTCCATTGCCAAGCGGGGCCGCTGTCAAGCACTTTGTCACACCGTAACTCGTCACCACTCAGTGACAGGATACTGGCTTCTGTCCACGGGTCCTCCACACAATAAATTGCTGAGGTTCAATCCCTTCCTTGCGAGGAAAGGAGAGGGGGGCAGGGGAAGAGAATAAGGGGTAAAAATTGAGTCGCGCTCCATTTGGGGCGCTAACCTCGCCGGGGCGCGACTTTTAGCGCCCCGAAAAAATTAGCGGCCCCGCGCCGGAACTTCAGTGGTTGCGCCCCAAGAGGGAAGCGGGGCGCCACTGGAAGCACCCTGCATCCCTCTTGGGGCGCTGCGAGGGAATATCCTGGCGCTACGTGCCGCGGTATTGCAGGCCTTCCTCCCCTTCTTAAAGGGGAGGGACCCTGCGCAGCGCGAACCGGGGCCCAGCTGGGCTCCCAGGGATCGGGAGTGCCGGCAAAAGAGCCCGGCACTCAAGAGAAGTGCCGGGCTCTTGGAGCGCAGCCGGCACTTCACGGTGGGGGGGCTTCACGGGGGCCGGGGACAGCAACGGGGGCAGGTGCTGGCAGGCGGCCAGCAACAAAAATGGCCGCCTGCCACCTCCCCTTTAAATATCGCCGCCCCGGCCGCACGTACGCCTCCCTGAACCCGTCGGACATAGCGTCTGGCGGTAAGTCAGGGGGCGCGACTGAAGATCGCGGCTGGAGCGCGAGCGGGGTGCTGCGCACGGCGATGACGTCATCGCCGGCGGCGCAGCACCACAGGGCGCTACCGGCTGGCGCCGCCGCTAACCTCCCGCTGAATTTTTCGGGAGGCGTGGGCGGCACTGCGCCCAGGCGTTAGCTGCTTTACGCCCCATTAGCGCCCTCTTAAGGCGCTAACGGGAGGCGCAAGCAGCTGAATTTTTCCCCCTAAGAGCGTAAGCTTAGTACCAGAGCTATTCCAAATTATCGCCTGCCGTCTGGTTCGAGTGCCGGTCACCACACTGGAAGACAATGGGCTGGATATTAACTGGGAGGTGGGGAGGAGGCGGAGGGGCTGGATTGAGGTCGGGAAACCCGGAAGAACGGGTTTCCTCAGGCCCTGCCGATTTTAACCGCAGGGCCTGATTAAAATTTTTTTTTGTCTCCGTTTCCCAGGCCGCAGCCAGCCAGATTGAGAGGCTGACCGGCTGTCGGGTGGGTAGGCCTTCGGCACCAGGCTGCAGCCGAAGAGCATAGAGGAGGGAGGGAGGGATCGGGGAGGCCTGGATGGAGGGGGGGAGGGGGGGCGGAAAGAAGATTGGGAGCCATGAGCCAGTCAACATAGGGGAGGCCGGAGCAAGGGGGGAGTTCGGGAGGCGTGAGCCGCGGGAGAGCGTGGAGGCCAGAGCAGGGGTAGGATTGGGAGTCATGAGCTGGGCAACATCAGGGAGATCGGAGGCCAGGGTGCACAAGTGGACATAATCTTAAAAAAAGAGTTCGGCCATTCAGGAGTGAAATCAGGAAGCACTTTTTCACACAAAGGGCAGTAGAAATCTGAAATTCTCGTCTCCCAAAAAAGGTGTGGATGCTGGGACAATTGGAGCTTTCAAGACTGAGTAAACTAGATTTTTGTCAGGTAAGGGTATCAAGGGATATGGAGCAGAGGTGGGTAAATGGAGTTGAGGTGCAGATCAGCTATGATCTCCTTGAATGGCGGAGGAGGTTCAAGGGGCTGAATGGCCTACGCCTGTTCGTAACGTTGCCCCTACACCCTTTCAACCCCCCCAGAAAGACCACACTAATATCAGGGAGTGCAGGCGATGAAGCTTCACAGCAGCTCGCAGGGTTGTCTCTGAGCCCCGCTGAGAAACCCAGTTCCGCCTGCCGTCCAGAACGTAAGAACATAAGAATTAGGAGCAGGAGTAGGCCATTCGGCCCCTCGAGCCTGCTCCGCCATTCAATGAGATCATGGCTGATCTTCTACCTCATCTCCACTTTCCTGCACTATCCCCATATCCCTTGATTCCCATAACATCTAAAAATCTATCGATCTCTGCCTTGAATATACTCAACGACTGAGCCTCCACAGCCCTCTGGGGTAGAGAATTCCAAAGATTCACCACCCTCTGAGTGAAGAAATTTCTCTTCATCTAAGTCCTAAATGGCTGACCCCGTATTCTGAGACTGTGACCCCTGGTTCTGGACTACCCAGCCAGGGGAAACATTCTCCCTGCATCTACCCTGTCAAGCCCTGTAAGAATTTTGTATGTTTCAATAAGATCACCTCTCATTCTTCTAAAATCCAGAGAATGTAGGCCTAGTCTACTCAATCTCTCCTCATAGGACAATCGCCCCATCCCAGGAATCAGTCTGGTGAACCTTCGTTGCACTCCCTCTATGGCAAGTATATCCTTCCTTAGGTAAGGAGACCAAAACTGTACACAATACTCCAGATGTGGTCTCACCAGGGCCCTATATAATTGCTGTAAAATATCTTGGGGGACAAATTGGGCTACTTTTAGCGCCCCGACAAAATTAGCACCCTCCAGCCGAAATTCATCGGTAGCACCCCAAGAGGGAAGCAGGGCGCTACTGGAAGTGCCCCGCCTCCCTCTTGGGGCGCTGTGAGGGAATATTGCGGCGCTACGTGCCGCGGTAGTGCAGGCCTCCCTCCCCTTCTTAAAGGGGAGGGGCCTTGCGCAGAGCGACCCGGGGCCCAGCTGGGCCACCAGGGATCGGAGTGCCGGCAAAAGAGCCCGGCACTCAAGAGACATGCCGGGCTCATGGAGTGCAGCCGACACTCCGCGGGGAGGTGGGGTGCTCAGGAGGCCAGGGACGGTAACGGAGGCAGGTGCTGGCAGGCGGCCAGCAACAAAAATGGCCTCCCAGCACCTTCCTTTAATTTGCGCCGCCCCGGCCACAGGTAGGCCCCCCTGACCCTGTCGGACATAGCGTCCGGCGGTAAGTCAGTGGGCGCTACCGAAGTTCGCAGCCGGCACGCGAGCGGGGCGCTAACGGTTACTGCCGCCACTAACCTCCCGCTGAATTTCGCGGGAGGCGTTGGTGGCGCCGCGCCCAAGCACTAGTTGCTTTGCGCCCCATTAGCGCCCTCTTAGGGCGCTAACAGGAGGCACAAACCAACCGAATTTTTCCCCCGATGGCCCTGAAATTCGCCTCTCTGGCTTGCCGCGGGGGTAAGGATCGCGCGCGCACTTACCTACCGCGCCTGCCGTTGTGTTTTGGGCCCACGGGAACTTCAGCTCCTGGGCCTGCTCCAAGTGCCGGCGCGCAGTGCTTGCGTGTTCCAGGGGCGCAGTTAGTGCGATGCGTCCCCTGGGATCACGTGGGTCATGGAGAGCCAATGGCAGCAGACCATCTTTCATTCAATGATTTGACAGGGAGACCTGTCAAATCTGTGAATTGAAATCGGCCCCAAAAGAACAGCTAAACTTAAAATAATTTTTTTTAAACCCATCACATTTATAAAATAACTATAGTTAAATAAATTAACCACTTTAAACAAAAATTTTAATTTTTGAAAAAATTTAAATACTTTTTAAAAGTGATAAAAATAAACTTACCTTTCTTTAAAGTATCTAAAAAAGATAAACCTGTTGAAAGAAATTTTCAATTATACTTAATTAACCACTTACCTTGTTGAAAACGGCTCCTGCGCCTCCTTTTTATAAGCGTAGGTTCTTCACTACTTACCCTCCCATAGAAACCTGAAAAAAATCTAAGTTTGCTGCGTGCGCGCAGCCTCTAGCGCGCACGCGGTTCACCTAGGAACCGCCCCCTTCACCAGACCGGAAGTTCCGGTTTCCCGCGCATGCGCAGTGCATGCAGGAAACCGGCACTTCGGGACGCATTACGGGTGAGTACGCACTGTGTACTCACCCGGGAAGGGCCGAATTTTTGGCCCGATATAGATTGTGAATAGCTGAGGCCCAAGCACTGATCCTTGCGGTACCCCACTAGTTACAGCCTGCCAACCTGAAAATTACCCTTTTATTCCAACTCTCTGTTTTCTGACCGTTAACCAATCCTCAATCCGTGCTACTATATTGCCCCCAATCCCATGAGCCCTAATTTTGTTTAATAACCTCGTGTGGCACCTTATCAAATGCCTTCTGAAAATCCAAATACACCACATCCACTGGTTCCCCCTTATCTATTCTGCTAGTTACAACCTCAAAAAACTCTAACAGATTCGTCAAACACGATTTCCCTTTCATAAATCCGTGTTGAATCCTATTATTATTTTCTAGTGGGGTTACATTTCTTGCTCCTCATTTGCTGAATTCTAAAATCCTCCCAATCCCCAGCCTTACTGCTCTTTTTGGCAACATTATAAGCCTCTTGCTTTGATCTAATACTATCTTTAACTTCTCTTGTTAGCCACGGTTGGACCACCTTTCCGGGGGGGGGGGTGCCTTAAAGGAATGTATATTTGTTGTAAATTATGTATTAGTTCTTTAAATGCTAGCCATTGCTTGTCTACCATCATACCTTTTAATGTAGTTTCCCATCTACCTTAGCCAAGTTGTCCCTCATACCTACATTGTTTGCTTTGCTTAGATTTAAGACCCTAGTTTCGGATTTAACTAAATCACTTTCGAACTCAATATAAAATTCTATCATATTCTGGTCAGTCTTCCCTGAAGGCCCCTTTACTACAAGGTTATTAATTAACACTTTCTCATTGCACAATAATAGATCTAAAATAGCCTGTTCCCTAGTTGGTTCCTCAACATACTAATCTAGAAAACTATCTTGTATATATTCCATGAATTTGTCCTCCACACTATTACTGCAAATTTGGTTTGCCCAGTCTATATGTAGATTCAAGTCCCCCATGATTACTGTATTACCCTTGTTACATGCGCCTCTAATTTCCTGATTTATACTCTGCCCTACATTACAACTACTGATGGGGGCCTGTAAACAACTCCCACCAATGTTTTCTGCTACTTGCTGTTTCTTGGCTCCACCCAAACTGATTCTACTTCTTGATTTTCAGAGCTAAGATCCTTTCTCTCTACTGTCTTTATCCCATCCTTTATTATCAGGGCTACCCCTCCTCCTTTTCCATTTTGCCTATCTCTTCTAAAAGTTAAGTATCCTGGAATATTTAGTTTCCAACCTTGGTCACTTTGCAACTTTGCTGAATTCCAGAGGTGAGGTGAGAGTGACTGCACTTGACATCAAGGCAGCATTTGACAGAGTGTGGCATCAAGGAGCCCTAGTAAAACTGAAGTCAGTGGGAATCGGGGGGGGGAAATCTTCACTGGCTGGAGTCATACCTAGCACAAAGGAAGATGGTTGTGGTGATTGAAGGTCAATCATCACAGCCCCAGGACATCGCTGCAGGAGTTCCTCAGGGCAGTGTCCTCGGCCCAACCATGTTCAGCTGCTTCATCAATGACCTTCCCTCCAACATAAGGTCAGAAATGGGGATGTTCGCTGATGACTGCACAGTGTTCAGCGCCATTCACAACTCCTCAGATAATTAAGCTGTCCATGCCCGCATGCAACAAGACCTGGACGATGTTCAGGCTTGGGTTGATAAGTGGCAGGTAACATTCGCGCCACAGAAGTGCCAGGCAATGACTATCTCCAACAAGCGAGAGTCTACACCTCCCCTTGACATTCAACGGTATTACCATCGCCGAATCCCCCACCATCAACATCCTGGGGGTCACCATTGACCAGAAACTTAACTGGACCAGCCACATAAATACTGTGGCAACAAGAGCAAGTCAGAGGCTAGGTATTCTGCAGCGAGTGTCTCACCTCCTGACTCCCCAAAGCCTTTCCACCATCTACAAGGCACAAGTCAGGAGTGTGATGGAATACTCTCCACTTGCCTGGATGAGTGCAGCTCCAACAACACTCAAGAAGCTCGACACCATCCAGGACAAAGCAGCCCACTTGATTAGCACCCCATCCACCACCTTAAACATTCACTCCCTCCACCACCAGCGCACCGTGGCTGCAGTATGTACCATCTACAAGATGCACTGCAGCAACTCGCCAAGACTTCTTCGGCAGCACCTCCCAAACCTGCGACCTCTTCCACCTAGAAGGACAAGTGCAGCAGGCGCATGGGAACACCACCACCTCCAAGTTCCCCTCCAAGTCACACACCATCCTGACCTAGAAGTACATCGCCGATCCTTCATCGTCGCTGGGTCAAAATCCTGGAACTCCCTCCCGAACAGCTCTGTGGGAGTACCTTCACCACACGGACTGCAGCGGTTCAAGAAGGCGGCTCA
This sequence comes from Squalus acanthias, assembly GCA_030390025.1. NCBI lineage: Eukaryota > Metazoa > Chordata > Chondrichthyes > Squaliformes > Squalidae > Squalus > Squalus acanthias. The sequence continues at coordinate 15,980,191 of CM059425.1, read as the reverse complement.
CCACCACCTTCTCAAGGGCAATTAGGGATGGGCAATAAATGCTGGCCTTGCCAGCGACGCCCACATCCCATAAACGAATTTTAAAAAACCATCTCCGTAATAGCTATTAGATCAAACCTGTTTATTTCTCTCTGCGCTATTAATTCATCTATTTTGTTGCGAATGCTTTGCGCATTCTGATATATTGCCTTTAGCTGTGAATTATTTCTATTTTTCCCTGATGTCACCTTAGTCACTGATGTCCTATGACATTTGTTACTCTCTCTGTCCCTTCCTGACCCACTCTGCTTATTTTACCCAAAACTCTGCTCTGCTCTCGAGCCTTGACAATATCTGTGCCAGGTGTCGGGATGCGGGCTGCCTCAAAATACAGGCTCCGATTTAAGGCACTTTCCTTTGGATTTTTTTAAAAACTCTTTGATCAACTTTAGATTGGTACAGTATTTGATCAGAAATGCATTCGAGCTCTCTCTGCGTGTCCAACATCAGAGAGCATTTCAGCTGCACTTGCTATTGTGAGACTTCACCCATTCAGGCTTGCACTTTGATCCTATCATTGTCACTCGTGGATGAATTACATTTTAAAGTGGGAGCTCCTTTTCATCCATTAGCTATTGTCCCTCAATCTTCAGTGATGTGAGAAATGGAAGTGTCACACTGCTGCAGTGATGGTGGGGAGCGACGGTTGAGCGATGTTCTTCTGAGGTCTCATATCAAGGCATATTCTCCGTGCATACTGTGCTGTTCTATCTAATCCAAACTATCAGAGTGCTTGATGCTGACACAGCAAAACAAAATCTAAGCTTCAAGCCCCTCAAGACTTAACTCACCCGTTATACGAACATACGAAGATACGAATAAGAGCAGGAGTAGTCAATACGGCCCCTCGGTCCTAATAGAGTCATAGGGGGAAAAATTCAGCTGCTTGCGCCTCCCGTTAGCGCCTTAAGAGGGCGCTAAAGGGGCGCAAAGCAGCTAACGCCCGGGCGCAGCGCCGCCCACGCCTCCCGCAAAATTCAGCGGGAGGTTAGCGGCGGCGCCAGCCGGTAGCGCCGCGCCGCCGGCGATGACGTCATTGCCGTGCGCAGCGCCCCGCTCGCACTCCAGCTGCGATCTTCGGTAGCGCCCCCTGACTTACCGCCAGACGTTATGTCCGACAGGTTCAGGGGGCGTACGTGCGGCCGGGGCGGCGATATTTAAAGGGGAGGTGGCAGGCGGCCATTTTTGTTGCTGGCCACCTGCCAGCACCTGCCCCCGTTGCTGTCCCCGGCCCCCGTGAAGCTCCCCCACCGTGAAGTGCCGGCTGCGCTCCAAGAGCCCGGCACTTCTCTTGAGTGCCGGGCTCTTTTGCCGGCACTCCCGATCCCTGGGGGCCCAGCTGGGCCCCGGTTCGCGCTGCGCAGGGCCCCTCCCCTTTAAGAAGGGGAGGAAGGCCTGCAGTACCGCGGTGCGACGTGCCGCAGCGCCTGGTGCTGCGGCACGTAGCGCCAGGATATTCCCTTGCAGCTCCCCAAGAGGGATGCGGGGTGCTTCCAGTAGCACCCTGCTTCCCTCTTGGGGTGCAACCACTCAAGTTCTGGCGCGGGGGCGCTAATTTTTTCGGGGCGCTAAACGTAGCGCCCCGGTGAGGTTAGCGCCCCAAATGGGGCGCGACTCAATTTTTAGCCCATAGAGTCATAGAGTTATACAACACAGAAAGAGGCCCTTCGGCCCATCGTGTCCGTGCCGGCCATCAAGCCCTGTCTATTCTAATCCCATTTTCCAGCACTTGGTCCGTAGCCTTGTATGCTATGGCGTTTCAAGTGCTCATCTAAATGCTTCTTGAATGTTGTGAGGGTTCCTGCCTCTACCACCCTTTCAGGCAGTGAGTTCCAGATTCCAACCACCCTCTGGGTGAAAAAGTTTTTCCTCAAATCCCCTCTAAACCTCCTGCCCCTTACCTTGAAACTATGCCCCCTGGTTATTGACCCCTCTACTAAGGGAAAAAGTTCCTTTCTATCTACCCTATCTATGCCCCTCATAATTTTGTACACCTCAACCAGGTCCCCCCTCAGCCTTCTCTGCTCTAAGGAAAACAACCCCAGCCTGTCCAGTCTCTCTTCATAGCTGAAGCGCTCCAGCCCAGGTAACATCCTGGTGAATCTCCTCTGCACCCTCTCCAATGCAATCACATCCTTTCTATAGTGTGGCGACCAGAACTACACACAGTATTCCAGCTGTGGCCTAACTAGCGTTTTGTACAGCTCCATCATAACCTCCCTGCTCTTATATTCTATGCCTCGGCTAATGAAGGCAAGTATCCCATATGCCTTTTTAACCACCTTATCTACCTGTCCTGCTGCCTTCAGCACACCAAGGTCCCTCTGATCCCCTGTCCTTCCTAGGGTCCTACCATTCATTGTGTATTCCCTTGCCTTGTTAGTCCTCCCAAAATGCATCACCTCACACTTTTCAGGGTTAAATTCCATTTGTCACTGTTCTGCCCATCTGACCAACCCATCTATATCATCCTGTAGCCTGAGGCTTCACTCCTCGCTAGTTACCACCCCACCAATTTTTGTGTCATCTGCGAACTTACTGATCATACCTCCTACATTCATCTCTAAATCATTAATGTACACTACAAACAGCAAAGGACCCAGCACCGATCCCTGCGGTACACCACTGGACACAGGCTTCCAGTCACAAAAACAACCTTCGACCATTACCCTCTGCCTCCTGCCACTAAGCCAATTTTGGATCCAATGTGCCAAATTGCCCTGGATCCATGGGCTCTTACCTTCTTGACCAGTCTGCCATGCGGGACTTTGTCAAAAGCCTTACTGAAGTCCATGTAGACTACATCAACTGCACTACCCTCATCCACGCACAGAGTCACCCCCTCGAAAATTCAATCAAATTGGTTAGGCATGATCTCCCCCTGACAAAGCCATGCTGACTATCCCTGATTAATCCTTGCCTCTCCAAGTGGAGACTAATTCTGTCCCTCGGAATTTTTTCCAATAATTTCCCAACCACTGATGTTAGGCTCACTGGCCTGTAATTCCCTGGTTTATCCCTACTACCCTTCTTGATGGTACTACATTAGCTGTCCTCCAGTCCTCTGGCACCTTCCCTGTGGCCAGAGAGGTTCTGACAATTTGTGTCAGAGCCCCTGCAATCTCCTCCCTTGCCTCACACAGTAGCCTGGGATACATGTCGTCTGGGCCTGGGGATTTATCCACTTTTAAGCCCGCTAAAACCGCTAGAACCTCCTCCCTCTCAATACTAATTTGTTTAAGTATATCACAATCCCCCTGCCTGATTTCTATGCCTACATCATCCTTCTCCATAGTGAACATAGATGCAAAATATTCATTTAAAACCTCACCTACATCTTCCGGCTCTACACACAGATTGCCACTTTGGTCCCTAATGGGCCCTACTGTTTCCCTGGTTATCCTCTTGCCCTTAATATACTTATAAAACACCTTGGGATTTTCCTTTATTTTGCCTGTCAGTGTTTTTTCATGCCCTCTTCGCTCTCCAAATTTCATTTTTAAGTACCCCCCTGTACCTTAAATCTCACCAAATTATGGTCACTGTCACCAAAATGCTCTCCTACTGACACTTCTACCACTTGCCCGGCTACATTCCCTAGAATTAGGTCCAGTACCGCCCCCTCTCTTGTAGGACTTTCTACATGCTGGCTCAAAAAGCTGTCCTGGATGCACTTTAAGAATTTTGCACCCTCTAAGCCTTTCACACTCTGACTATCCCAGTTAATATTGGGAAAGTTGAAATCCCCTACTATTATTACCCTATTATTTCTACACTTCTCTGAGATTTGCCTACATATTTGTTCCTCTATCTTCCCTGACTGTTTGGGGGCCTATAGTACACTCCCATACTGATCTGCCATTCAATAAGATTATGGCTGAACTTCGACATCATCTCCACTTCCCGCCTTATCCCCATATCCCTTGATTCTCTTCGTGCCCAAGAATCTATCGATCTCTGCCTTGAATATACTCAACGACTGAGCATCTACAGCTCTCTGGGGTAGAGAATTCCGAAGATTCACCACCCTTTGAGTGAAGAAACTTCTCCTCAACTCAGTCCTAAATGGCCGACCCCTTATTCTGAGACTGTGACTCCTGGTTCTAGACCCCCCAGCCAGGGGAAACAGCCTCTCAGCATCTACCCTGTCAAGCCCTTTGGCATAAAAAAAATCACATCCATCAACATTTACAATGGAAAATTGGGGGGAAATTCCTTGGAGCTGCTCCCGCTCCACCGGAGATACTTTTCCAGAAGTGGGGTGGAAATTCCGTTAAGACCACAAAGTGCGAATGAAGATTCATACCTGAAATGTTAAAATGTTGATTCCTTTCTGCGCAGATGCTGCCCGACCTGCTGAGGGTTTCCAGCATCATCAGTTTCTCTTTCCATCCCTCCTGTGGATGTTGGCTGTAAACCCTGACAATGGGTGGGGCTGGCTGTGCCACCGAGTGCTGGGACATCGCTCATACCTCTCACAGCCGTGAGTTCCCTATCTCGGTCGCGCTGCTGTGGGGAGGGGCTGGGCAAAGCGCTGCCTCTTCCTTGGAGGAAGTGAGGCAACCTAGGAAGGACAGTTATCCTTGGCCTACTCGGATCAGCACTTGGTCACTGCTTTCAGCTTGGCATGGGAACAGGCCAGGGAACAGGACATCTGCCCATCAGGCTTTTAGCATCAGTTGGTACAGGCAGACTAGCAAAGGGGAGAAAATGGAGGAAGAATTATCTGCAGAGGTTTATATCTATACATATAAATCTATACATGTATATCTCTACATATATACATATGTATGTGTGTATACACACACACACATACACACATACATATGTGTGTGTGTGTATGTATGCATATATATATATTTATAATATATATATTTAAATAAGTGGACAGATGATCAGGCGGGCTTGCTTACAGGATGGATTTTGTCCGATAACGCTCCTGTGAAGCACCTTGGGGTGTCTTACTACGTTAAAGGCACTTGTAAATGCAAGTTGTTGTTGTTGCTGTGTGTGATCCGCCCCATCCAACTTTGCAGCGGACTTCATTTGACTTCATTCTGTCGCATTTCCCCTTTAATTCGTGCTTCCAATTCCAATAATGGAAAACTGTTCGGTAAGACACAAGAACAGTAACACTTCCCTGACAGATGTACCTTTGGTTAACCTCTACCCTATTAGAAGCCTCTTGTCAAAAGAAGAAACTTATTACAGTGATGCATCTTCCTAACAGCGAGCGGAAAGACAGATAATGGCTTACGGAATAGCACAATTACTCATGTGCCAAGATTCTGAAAAGGCCTCTGAGTGGCTCTAAACGTATTCAAAGAACATCTACCCTTCCACTTTGTCAGAAAGGTACTTATCCATTCAGAGTCATTCGACATGTATTACAAATATAATGAAAACATCATAATGGTGTTCGAAACACATCCATCTGCCATGCAAATATAACAATTTGTGTCTCCATCTCAGTTGGAAGCCAGGATGTCTTTTAGAATCCATTGTACCTGGACAACCATCCTTATGTCAGCATGTTACAGACAAAAATGAAGTCAAACAAATAGCTGTCATCTCTCAAGAGATAAACTAATGAAGCGAGGTAGATTGAAAGCTGACAAATGGAACAACAGTGCCATTGGTTTACTTCCTTTTCGCTTGATTTGTGATGCTAAGCTGAGGCCCCTGCCTGTTCCGTTGCTTCAGAAAGTTAGAGATTCCGTGGCATCACCCAAAGAACGGCAGAGAATTCCTCCCTCGGGTAACACTACCAGAAAACAGATTAACTGCTCGTTTGTCTCATTGCTGATTGTGGGATCTTGCAGTGCACAAAATGGTTGCTGAGCTTGTCTACGTAACAAATCAATGTGTCCCATTTGGTAGCCCATTGTGTGTGACGCACTTTCTGAGAGGCCTGATAAGGTGCAATATAAATGCCAACATTTTGGGGTTACTTCCAATCTTTCAGGGCGGTGCAAGATACTGCTGAGGATTTCCCCAATGAATATGCCATGAATTAGGGAGCCAGGTCAGCGATTGATCACTTGGGCATGAACATCATACTCAAACTTTTCAGGCCAAAAGTTGGCTCTCAGGTGGATGCTGTCAATGATCAAGAGCCCACTGGGTGAATTCTAATTCGCTAGTCCTGTAGACAAACCCTTTGTGACATGGATTGGTACTTCGCCGGGAGGCAGGAGACGGAGAGTAGGGATAAATGGAATGTACTCTGATTGGCAATTTGTGACAAGTGCTGTTCCCCAGGGAACTGTACTGGGGCCTCAGTTTTGCACCATATATATCAAAGACTAGGATGAAGCAATAGAGAGCTGTATATGCAATTTGCAGATGACACTAATTTAGGAAGCACAGTAAGTTGTGTAGACAGGAGCAAGAAGTTGCAAAGGGACATAGACAGTTTAGGTGAGTGGGAAAAACTGGGAACTGGATGGTGCAGTGGGTTAGACACTGACTTGTTACATATGGGATAAAAGTCTCCTCTGTTTGTTGGTTATAAGGATCCTATGTGAAATGAGTTTGGGCCTACAGCACAAAACTTCCCCTAATTTGACATTACTTGACAATGTAGCTTCCCTGAGGATTTCCTGCAGTGAAGTCCTGAGGTTGCGTTGGCTGGTGTTGACAGTCACAACCATTTCCTTTTGTTTCAGGTATAACTCGAGCCATTGGAGGGTTTTCAGTTGACCTCTCCCCCAATCGTTTGCTAGAGTTCCTTGGTGCCACGTTCGGTCAAATTGCTGCCTTGATGTCAAGGGCAGCTACTTTCACCTCTCCTCTGGCATTAAGCTCTTGCATCTATCTCTGGCTCAAGGCTGTGATGAGGTCTGGAGCCAAATAGTTCTGGTGGAACCTGAGCTGAGCATCAGTGAGCAGATTATTGGTGATTTTATTGGAAAGACTGAAGCCATTGTCTTCGGTCCCCACCACAAACTCCGTTCCCTAGCCACCGACTCCATCCCTCTCCCTGGCAACTGTGTGAGGCGGAACCAGACCATTCGTAACATTGGTGTCGTATTTTACCCTGAGATGAGTTTCCGACTACATATCTGCTCCATCACTAAGACCGCCTACTTCCACCTCCGTAACATCACCCGACTTCACCCCGCCTCAGCTCATCTGCGGCTGAAACCCTCATCCATGCCTTTGTCACCTCTAGACAAGACTATTCCAATGCCCTCCTGGCCGGCCTCCTGCTTCACACCCTCCATAAACTTGAGCTCATCCAGAACTCCGCTGTCCGTGTCCTAATTCGCACAAAGTCCTGTTCAACCATCACCCCTGTGCTCGCTGACCTATTTTGGCTCCCGGTCCGGCAACGCCTCAATTTTAAAATTCTCATCCTTGTTTTCAAATCCCTCCATGGCCTCGCCCCTCCCTATCTCTGTAACCTCCTCCAGCCATACAACCCTCCGAGATCTCTGCGCTCCTCCAATTCTGGCCTCTTGCGCATCGCCGATTTTAATCGCTCCACCATTGACAGCCATGCCTTCAGCTGCCTAGGCCCTAAGCTCTGAAATTCCCTTCCTAAACCTCTCCGCCTCTCTCTCCTCCTTTAAGACACTCCTTAAAACCTACCTCACCTGTCCTAAAATCTCCTTTTGTGGCTCGGTGTCAAATTTTGTCTGGTAACGCTCCTGTGAAGCACCTTGGGACGTTTTACTACGTTAAAGGCGCTATATAAATGCAAGTTGTTGTTGTGTTTGACGTCGCTTTATGGCACTACTCCTTTCATCACTTTACTGATGATTGCGAGGAGGCTCATAGTGTGTTGATTGGCTGGGTTAAATTTCTCCTGTTTTTCTGTGGTTAGAACATACCTGGGCCATCTTCCACATTGTCGGGTAGATGTCAGTGTCATAGGTGCACTGGAACAGCTTGGCTAGGGATTCTCTTGTGTTTTATGATGTCATCTGAACCCCTTGATTAGATTCCAGCCTTTAGAGAAGGTGCAGAGGAGGAGCCGCGAGACTAATACCCAGTCTAAAGCATCTTAGTTATCAAGATAGGCTAAAAGTGAGAAGTCGCACAACACCAGGTTATAGTCCAACAGCTTTATTTGAAATCACAAGCTTTCAGAGCGCTGCTCCTTCGTCGACTTTACCTGACGAAGGAGCAGCGCTCCGAAAGCTTGTGATTTCAAATAAAGCTGTTGGACTATAACCTGGTGTTGTGCGACTTCTCACTTTTGTCCACCCCAGTCCAACACCGGCATCTCCACAAGATAGGCTAAGAGTTGGGACTCTACACTTTAGAGAAGCGTAGACTTTGGAGGGGGTTGAGGTTTATAAGATAATGAAGGGAATAGATGGTGTTCCAGTTGACAGTTTGTTTCAATTAAATAGGTTAGGAAGGACCAGTGGTCACACATTTAAGTTGTATAAGGCCAGATCTAGGTTAGATGTCAGGAGGTGGTTCTTTGCCCAGATAATAGTGGACCCCTGGAACAGGCTGCCATCTCATGCAGTTTCCATTATTCTATATGTACAAACATACGAACAACGACGGACAGGTAAAGACCATCTGGTCCCTCAAGCCTGTCCCACACCATTGCGATACCTTGGGTATCACAATATATATACTCCCCACCCCACCCGAAACCATGTGATCTCCTGGGAGAGGCAAAAAAAGATTTAAAAAACCCAGGCCAATTTGGGAAAGAAAATCTGGGAAATTCCTCTCCAACCCATCTAGGCGATCGAAACGAGTCCAGGAGATCACTCTGGCCCTGAATTCCCTGCAGTACCTACCTTCTGTAAGAGGTGATGTCCGCCCCAGCCAGAAATTGGTCCAGCTCTCACTTGAAGAAATTCAACGAGTCCACGTCCACCACACGAGACGGCAGCCTGTTCCTGAAGTCCACTATTCTCTGGGAAAAGAACTAGATCAAGCCTTATACAGCTTACATTTGTGACCCTTGGTCCTCCCTAACCTATTTAATTGAAACAAACTGTCAATTGGAACACAATCTATTCCCTTCATTATCTTATAAACCTCAACCGCCCCCGCCCCCCTCCAAAGTCTACACTTCTCTAAAGTGTAGAGTCCCAACTCTTTTAGCCTATCTTGATAACTCAGATGCTTTAAACTGGGAATTAGTCTAGTGGCTCCTCCTCTGCACCCTCTCCAAAGCCTCAATATCACCCACCATGTGAGGAGACCAAAACTGGACACAGTATTCCAAGTGAGAGCTGGACCAATTTCTGGCTGGGGCGGACATCACCTCTTACAGAAGGTAGATGTTCCTCCACATGGAGGCCCGATATGAGGTCAGGCTCACTACTAATCACTAGATCCAATAGATGATTATCCCGAGTTACTTCATTAACATGTTGAGTCAGGAAACAGTCTTGTATATTTGCGACAAATTTTTCAGCTGCACTTCCCATCACAACAGCGGGTAAACCATCATGCCATTGAATGCCAGGAAAATTACAATCACCCATCAAACAAAGGTGGCATTTTATAATTAAAAGCATTTGCAATCTGTTTCCATAATAACTCATCATGTTCAGGTGTCTGACCCGGGGCCTATAACAGTTACCGATAATTAGTCCCTGCCTGTGAGCTTGGTCCACTCGAACCCAGATAGCCTCAGCTGTACTGAACTGTAAAAACCATCTGAACCCCTCGATTAGATTCCAGTCTGTAACTCAATCCCAGGTATCCATTATTCTATATATAAACCATCTGAACCCCTCGATTAGATTCCAGTCTGTAACTCACTCCCGGGTATCCATTCTTCTATATATAAACCACCTGAACCCCTCGATTAGATTCCAGCCTGTAACTCACTCCCAGGTATCCATTATTCTATATATAAACCATCTGAACCCCTCGATTAGATTCCAGCCTGTAACTCACTCCCGGGTATCCATTCTTCTATATATAAACCATCTGAACCCCTCGATTAGATTCCAGCCTGTAACTCACTCCCGGGTATCCATTATTCTATATATAAACCATCTGAACCCCTCGATTAGATTCCAGCCTGTAACTCACTCCCAGGTATCCATTTTTCTATATATAAAGTATTTGAACCCCTCCATTAGATTCCAGGTATTCATTGCTATCGATGTAATTTGACCCAGGATACAGAGTGCCATCGCAGTATTGATTCTTGAAGCTAATCCCTACCCCTGGTTCTTTCTATCCGAGCCTTTTTCTCAGTGATCTCTCAGTGTTCCCCCTGGCGAAGCCTTTACATTTACAAACTGAGTAACTTATCACATCTTAATAAATCCCTTTAATAATTCGCCTTTGATCTGCTAAGTCTCTTTGATTTCACACACTAACTGGATTACTTGTCAGCTCGCTGACAGAATTGAATTTCAAATTAACCTCAATTAATCACCATCTTTCCCACTTAAATGCCTGAATATCTAAAGTGGCAGGACCCTTGCTCAGGGTGACAATGAGCCTGCCAACACAGTGGTGCCAAGTGAACGGGCAACTGTCCTGTCAGCTTGGCACTCCAGTAGCATTTATTTAAATTGACGTCCGAAGGAACCTAAGCTGCTCTGAGTGGCTTGGTGGTCCCTTCGACCCCAGGATCGACAGGGAAACTGTTTAACTTAAACAACACTTCAACAAGTTTTAACAACTAACATTAATTGGCAATGGTGCAAATTGGAAACCGCCAGCCTTGGTGCCATAAAGAGTTCAGACAAGTCACGGACCCTGGCCACATAACACGAGTAGTCACTTCGTTATTCCTGCATTGAGGAGCTGGCTCCACTTGCTGTTTAAATGTGGCGTCCCACCCTTTGACCTGTATGGTACCGAGTTCTCTTTAAATAAGCAGAGGGACTGCTGGCGCGAGTATCGCAGTACATTGCAAATCACATTGCTGTGACTCGCTGCAGAAGATGTGACTGTACCATGGAAACTGCTTATTCTTTAGCCAGGCTAAAACGACTCCCCGCTGAGGATGCTATTCCCTCCAAACCACCCTGGGTTTCCGCTGTGCGCACACTGTGTGACTTTTGCCCTCTTCTTCCCTCATTCGTACAGCATCAGCAGTCTGTAATCTCACACAACGCAGTCAACAAGCAGGTCCTAGCACAATGTATTGTATTATGCCCAATATAGAGCAGCAACCAAAGAACTGAACTTCAGCGACCACGGTCCAATAAATTTATCTTTACCATATTTGTACCAATGTTAAAGAGATTTACATCCATAAATAATGTTTTCCCCAATTTCCCACCCTTCCCCCCACCTCTCCTGAAGGCACCAACTCTTACTGTAGTATGGTTCAATAGGCACCAGCACCACTCCCTGACCTCACCCAAGTGCCTATTCTTTATAAATGAGCCTAGACAGTGAGTGTCAGCAGACTATTCTACTAAGGAGGGCATCAAAGCCGAGCTCAATCCTGTCCTTACTCAATGTCCAGGAGTCACTAAGTAACAATAAGGAGTGAGAACCTCACTGATTTCCACCACCTCCCCCCCCCACCCCCACCACCGGCCCCCCACCCACCCTCCACCATCCCTAGCTCAGGGAAACTTAGATAATTGTAGCGAGCCAAATGTTAGCTCAGCTTAGATCAGCTAACTCGCCTCAGACCAGTCACTAAACCTGAGCCCTCCTGGTCTGAATGGATTAGTGCCACACCGTGTGGTGCATTTACTCATTATATAAAAGGGTTTGTATTTCTATAGCAGCTTATCACATCTCTCAGAAACATCCCAAACCATTCCGCGCACAATAAATTACTTTAAAGTGCTGAGAGATGCGATTGCTGTTGTTATGCAGGCAAAAGCAGCAGCCGTTTTGCACAAAGCAAGATCCCACAATGAATGTCCAAATGAGTTGTTTTTGCTTGTGAGGGAAGAATGTTGGACAGGACAACAAGAGAATACCCTAATATAAAAACAGAAAATGCTGGAAATACTCAGCAGGTCAGGCAGCATCTGTGGAGAGAGAAACAGAGCTAACGTTTCAGGTGGATGACCCTTCATCAGAACTGGAAAAAGTTAGAGAGGTAACAGATTTTTAAGCAAGTATAGGGGCAGGGAAAGGGAGGAGGGGAGGAAAGAACAACGGGGAAGGTCTGTGATAGAATGGAAGCCAGGAGAGATTAAAAGACAAAAGGGATGATGGTGCAAGGCAAACGGAGATGGTAATGGGACAAGTTAAGAAACAAAAGATGAGTCTAGATGAGGTGTAAATGGGAATGGCAGAATCATCAACAGTTGCCATGTGAAAAAAAAGTAGGGGCAGAGGTTATGGTCTGAAATTGTTGGTGGGACTCCAGCCCACAAAGTCTTATTACTGGTTCACTATTTGCACTTATTTCTTATTCATTGCTTTGCACATCTTTATTCATTGGTTTGTCCTGTTTAAAATTCATGGGCCAGGATGTTTGGAAAGGGCTGATTTTCATGTTGTCGCCTCTTTGATGGATAAATCGTAAATCAGAACACCAAGATCTTTTCGCAATAGAGGAAAATGAATGGGGAGGTAGATTGGGGCCTTATTTTCTGAGGCCCTCTGCTGGGACTACACAAGCTGTCGCCAAGCATTGGAAAATCAAGCTCAGAACCTCAGGCACTGGATGCATTCTGCATCTGATTTTCAAGTTGGGCATTTGAGGAATTTTTTTTTTTTATTCGTTCACGGGATGTGGGCATTCCTGGCGAGGCCAGCATTTATTGCCCATCCCTAATTACCCTTGAGAAGGTGGTGGTGTTTGGCGGCCTGTGCTTACTGAGCCCTGGCACCAGTTCCCAGGGTTAGATGAGGCTCAATTCTCAAGGTGCACCTTGCACATATTTCTGAGACCATTTTTGAGGGTTTCGCATTTACCATCGTGCATTTTCCGTTGTTTTTTCGTGCAAATTTTTTTTTGCAAAAATTTGGAAAGAGATGTATCAGCCGCCAGCAACTGCTGCTGACCTTAAAATTTGGGAGGATCGGGGACTGGCTCTCGACACAACTGCTCTCCTGTATGATTTGAGTGAGGAGGTCCATTTTATTATGGGTCATCACCTGCAACATCAATAATATAGCACCTTGAACATAGTAAAACGTCCCAAGGCTCTTCACAGGAGCATTCTCAAACAGAATTTCACACCAAGACACATAAAGAGATATTAGGACAGGTGACAGAGGTAGGTTTTTAAGGAGCATCTTAAAGGAGGAGAGAGAGGTAGCGAGGCGGGGAGGTTTAGGGAGGGAATTCCAGAGCTCAGGGCCGAGGCAACAGAAGGCACGGCCACCAATGGTGGAGCGATTAAAATCGGGGATGCGCCAGAGGCCAGAATTGGAGGAGCGTAGAGATCTCGGAGGGTTGTAGGGCTGGAGGAGGTTACAGAGATAGGGAGGGCCAAAACCATGGGTGGGTTTGAAAACAAGGATGAGAATTTTAAAATCGAGGCGTTGTCGGACTAGGAGCCAATGTAGGTCAGCGAGCACAGGGATGATGGGCGAACGGGACTTGGTGCAAGTTAGGATATGAGCAGCAGAGTTTTGGATAAGCTTATGTTTAAGGATGTCCGCAGACACCTGAGGAGCTATGGCCTGAGGCACCACTACCTTAGTGCCCAGGTGTACAGGTCACGGCTCTCCTGCCTGGGCATGTCAGATGAAACCTTAGTCCGTAAGGGTGACCCCGAGCTTCCGGTCACCTGTCACTTTAATTCTCCGCTCCACTCCCACTCTGACCTCTCCATCGTCGGCCTCTTACACTGTTCCAATGAAGCTCAACGTAAGCTCGAGGAACAGCACCTCATCTTTCGATTAGGCACTTTACAGCCTTCTGGACTCAACATTGAGTACAACAATTTCAGACCATAACCTCTGCCCCTATCATTTTTTCTCTTTCTCATAAGGGAGCTGTCGATCATTCTGCCATTGCCATTTACACTTCACCTAGAGCCATCTTTTGTTTCTTAACTTGTCCCATTACCATCTCCCTTTGCCTTGCACCATCATTCCTTTTGTCTCTTTCCTCCTGCCTTCCATTCTATCACAGACCTTCCCTTTTGTTCTTTCCTCCCCTCCCCCCTCTCCCTGCCCCTACACTTGCTTAAAAACCTGTTACATCTCCAACTTTTTCCAGTTCTGACGAAGGGTCATCGACCTGAAACGTTAACTCTGTTTCTCTCTCTCCACAGATGCTGCCTGACCTGCTGAGTATTTCCAGCAATTTCTGTTTTTATTTCAGATGAAACATGTCCCCTTCCCTCCAGACGCAGTGACTGAACTGTGCCATAAGAACATAAGAACATAAGAAATAGGAGCAGGAGTAGACCAATCGGCCCCTCGAGCCTGCTCCGCCATTAAATAAGATCATGGCTGATCTGATCCAACCTCAACTCTAAAGAACACAAGAAGTCGGAGCAGGACCAGGCCACTCAGCCCCTGGGCCCGCTCCGCCACCCACAGGGCCTTGACCGATCCGAACTCAAACTCATGTCCAATTTCCAGCCCGCTCCCCGTAACCCCTGATTCCCTTTACTTCTAGGAAACGGTCTATTTCTGTTTTAAATTTATTTAATGAAGTAGCTTCCACAGCTTCCTGGGGTAGCAAATTCCACAGACACACTACCCTCTGAGTGAAAAAGTTTCTCATCTCAGTTTTGAAAGAGCAGCCCCTTATTCTAAGATTATGTCCCCTAGTTCTAGTTTCACCCATCATTGGGAACATCCTCACCGCGTCCACCCGATCAAGCCCCTTCACAATCTTATATGTTTCAATAAGATCGCCTTTCATTCTTCTGAACTCCAATGAGTAGAGTTCCAATCTACTCAACCTCTCCTCGTATGTCCACCCCCTCATCCCCGGAATTAACCGAGTGAACCTTCTTTGTACTGCCTCGAGAGCAAGTATGTCTTTTCTTAAATATGGACACCAAAACTGTATGCAGTACTCCAGGTGCGGTCTCACCAATACCCTATACAACTGCAGCAATACCTCCCTGTTTTTATATTCTATCCCCCTAGCAATAAAAGCCAACATTCCATTGGCTTTCTTGATCACCTGCTGCACCTGCATACTAACTTTTTGATTTTCTTGCACCAAGACCCCCATCTGCTAGGCTGACCATATCAAGGACTGGCACAATGTTTCTCTTTGCTGTTAAGATCACAGCCAGAGCAACAATCTAACAGGATCGTTCTGGCCCGGGGTGGGGGTGGGGTGGAGGCGGTTTGCCACATCGAACAGACTGCAGGCCATTCCTGCAACAACCAGGTCACTGGTGCAATGTTTGCCCAGAGAAATGTGCTAAATCCTCAAATTCCATCTTTAGAAGCAATCCTGAATGGAGACAAACGCCACAAGTTGGAATGACACAGCAACCACTGGATGATGTTCCAACAGTACCCTTGGCATGCCCATCAACCTCTATGGTGACCTCCAGGCAACAGTCTCACCTATGTGTGCATTGTATGAAAGAGAGAAAGGGAATTCTGTGACAACCAGGCCCCACGATGGTATAAAGCATTTTACAATGTACTTGGCTCCCTGGACACATGGTTGATCCCATATTCCCAGAATGTCTGTCCCGTGAGCTCAGGGACTCTGGTGAAGCTGATGAAGGGGCGAACTCTGCTTGACCTATTCCCCGTTCTGGGTATTTCATAGTCCACTCTCCAGTCCTCCGGCACACATCCACTCTCAATAAAAACTTAAAATATCATTTCTAGGGCCTCGGCTGTTTCTTCCCCCATTTCCCTCAGGATTATTGGATGTATCCTGTCAGGTCCCGACACATTGTTCTCCTTTAGCTTAACTAACCTTTCTAGTGCCTTCCTTTCATTTATTATAATATTTTTCTTCTTCCTTTTACAATATTTTTTCTCTTTAGTAAGTACTTGTTAAGCATCCTCGCCTATATTTGTTTCCCCTACTTTGAAAAGAACAGAAACTTCTGCTGATAGGGTGAGATGAAGAGGGGTGGAGGGAGGCTCGTGTGGAGCATAAACACCGGCATGGACCAGTTGGGCCGAATGGCCTGTTTCTCTGCTGTAAGTTCTTTGTAACTCACTAACCTCTCTGGGGTCCCACCTCACATTTAACAATTCTCTTTTTTAACTGATATATTTATAGAATATTTTACTGTTCTTTTTAATATTTATTGAGGTTCTCTCATACTCCCTCCTTGCTTCCACTGTCCCTCTCTTAGCCTCCTTCCTTATATTCTCTCACTTTTATCATACCTATAGGCCCCATATGTCACCTTCTTCAGTTTTAATTTCTTTTTAACCTCTTTTTATTTACCAACAGCATCCTGAAACTTGATGCAGCTTCCTTTTTTCATGGTGTATATATTTATTGTGCATCTTTGCTATCTCCCAAAAATATCCCATTCTTAATCTACAGTCCTGTGGGCCAATCTCTTTCCAACTCCACTCAGCTCCCCCAGTCCAATCGGGTGCCCTCGTGTTTGTGCTAACTTTTTCTTCTGCTGTGTGGAGCATAAACCTCATCATATATGGTCTCTACTCCGGAGGTGCTGGTCCCCCATTTAACTCATCTGCCAGATCTATTTCCTTACTATAACTAGGTTTAGCAACACCTCTCTCCTTGTCGGCATCTGAACACACTGCTTGAG
This sequence comes from Squalus acanthias, assembly GCA_030390025.1. NCBI lineage: Eukaryota > Metazoa > Chordata > Chondrichthyes > Squaliformes > Squalidae > Squalus > Squalus acanthias. The sequence goes on along the minus strand of CM059425.1, from coordinate 15,963,572 downwards.
GAAGGAGTTCTGCACACATTTTAGCAATTCCATTCACTTATCTCTGTTGGTCTAGTGTCTTCGACCACTGTTCAAACATAACGTTTTACACAAGGAATTATTTTTGGAGCGCTGGGATCATTATTATCTGGGCAAACTTATTAAAGAAAGTAACTGGTCAAAGATCACGCGCATTTCACATGCTTTAAAGGATTTGCACTGCCTATTACATTAATGACTATTATATCCTCCATAATGATAATAGTCGAGATTGTCAGACATGAGTTAATAGAAGTGATTCCGTAAAGTAATGGAAAACTAACCGGAATCAGTAGAAGCAGATAACAGGTCAATCCTGCCGACATCTGCATGTTTCCCTTCAGACAGGTCTCGACCTTCTTCAGTTGAACTCCATTCAATTCTTGCCCTTGCACAATGTATACAAAGCCCCTCGCTGACACCGCTGTTTGGAATCTGGGGTCGTTTTTCGACGTTGTGCTGCCGGCAGGAAGCCTCACCCGCCAGGAGCACGTATCGGAAAATTCAAGAGCGTTGAGTACGGTTCTCCGGCCGTTAGTTTCGGGAATATCTGACCTTTGACTCACGGCTGAAAACAGGCCCGCAGTTGGCATCATTTTCTATTCTTGCCCACTTGTATGAGCAGATAAATAAGATCATTTCACGGGCCGGTCTGCTCGTCCCTGACGGAGAAGTTGCATATTTTGAATTATTACAATTGAATTCTGATTGGGTGCCACAGTTTCCCAGTCTGCCAGAGGGCATGCGGAGTGGGGTTTCATTTTGCAAAAACTGGTTAAAGCTGCACCCGCACTGTTATTTTGTCATCTACCTGGACAGTTTTTGTATGTGTGAGTGTGTGTGTGTGTCTGTGTGAATGTGTTTGTATGTGTGAGTGACTGTGTGAATGTGTATGTGTTTAAGTGTCAGAGTGTGTGTGTTTGTGTGATAGTGTGAATATGTATGTGTTTGAGTGTGTGTGTTTGTGTGAGTGTGCGAATATGTATGTGTTTAAGTGAGTGTGTGTTTGTGTGACTGTACGAATATGTATGTGTTTAAGTGAGAGTGTGTTTGTGTGAGTGTGCGAATGTGTATGTGTTTAGGTGAGTGTGTGTGTGTGTGAGTGTCTGTGTTTAAGTGAGTGTGTGTTTGTATGAGTGTGCAAATATGTATGTGTTTAAGTGAGTGTGTGTGTTTGTGTGATAGTGTGAATGTGTATGTGTTTAAGTGAGTGTGTGAATATGTATGTGTTTAAGTGAGAGTGTGTTTGTGTGAGTGTGCGAATGTGTATGTGTTTAAGTGAGTGTGTGTTTGTGTGAGTGTGTGAATGTGTATGTGTTTAAGTGAGTGTGTGTGTTTGTGTGAGTGTGTATGTGTTTAAGTTAGTGTGTGTGTTTGTATGAGTGTGCAAATATGTATGTGTTTAAGTGAGTGTGTGTTTGTGTGATACTGTGAATGTGTATGTGTTTAAGTGAGTGAGTGTGTTTGTGTGAGTGTGTGAATGTGTATGTGTTTAAGTGAGTGTGTGTGTTTGTGTGTGTTTGGGTGTGTGTAAGTGTACATGTATGTGTGTTAAAGGGTGAGAAGCGCGCACGGATTGTTTGGGGGCAGACAGCATGTGTGAGACAGAGGGTAGGTAGTATAGATTGTTGCAGCACACAAACGAGTCATTAGCCCATTAGTTCTGCACCAGCCGTACCTGCACCGATGCTGACTGAGGGCCAGGGCATGGAAACTCCAGCCCTCGAGAGGCCCGCCACTAACCTTGCCGATGTCAACTGGGCAGTTACACTTACAATTTGTGGAGCTTCTCATCCTTTAACTGTCCGGCTACCCCTTCCAATGTAGCACTGAGGAGATTGGCAGCAATAAAGGAGAGAGAGAAATGGAACATAATACACACCATCATCATCACATTAATATCACATCATCATCATCACATTAATATCACATCATCATCACATTAATATCACATCATCATCATCGCATTAATATCACATCATCACCATTACCTTAATATCACATCATCATCAGATTAATATCATATCATCATCACATTAATATCACATCATCATCACATTAATATCACATCATCATCACATTAATATCACATCATCACATTAATATCACATCATCAAATTAATATCACATCATCATCACATTAATATCACACAATAGTCATCACATTAATATCGCATCATCATCACATTAATATCACATCATCATCAAATTAATATCACATCATCATCACATTAATATCACATAATAGTCATCACATTAATATCGCGGCATCATCACATTAATATCACATAATCATCACATTAATATCACATCATCATCACATTAATATCACATCATCATCATTACCTTAATATCACTTCATCATCACTTTAATATCACATCATCATCAGATTAATATCATATCATCATCACATTAATATCACATCATCATCACATTAATATCACATCATCATCACATTAATATCACATAATAGTCATCACATTAATATCGCGGCATCATCACATTAATATCACATCATCATCACATTAATATCACATCATCATCATCGCATTAATATCACATCATCACCATTACCTTAATATCACATCATCATCAGATTAATATCATATCATCATCACATTAATATCACATCATCATCACATTAATATCACATCATCACATTAATATCACATCATCAAATTAATATCACATCATCATCACATTAATATCACATAATAGTCATCACATTAATATCACGGCATCATCACATTAATATCACATCATCATCATCGCATTAATATCACATCATCACCATTACCTTAATATCACATCATCATCAGATTAATATCACATCATCATCACATTAATATCACGTCATCACATTAATATCACGTCATCAAATTAATATCACATCATCATCACATTAATATCACATCATCATCAAATTAATATCACATCATCATCACATTAATATCACATAATAGTCATCACATTAATATCGCGGCATCATCACATTAACATCACATAATCATCACATTAATATCACATCATCATAACATTAATATCACATCATCATCATTACCTTAATATCACATCAACATCACATTAATATCACATCATCGTCACATTAATATCACTTCATCATCACTTTAATATCACATCATCATCAGATTAATATCATATCATCATCACATTAATATCACATCATCATCACATTAATATCACATCATCATCATCATCACATTAATATCACACCATCATCACATTAATATCACATCACCATTATGTTAATATCACATAATCATCACATTAATATCACATCACCATTATGTTAATATCACATAATCATCACATTAATATCACATCATCAAATTAATATCACATCATCATCACATTAATATCACATAATAGTCATCACATTAATATCGTGGCATCATCACATTAATATCACATCATCATCACATTAATATCACATCATCATCATCGCATTAATATCACATAATCACCATTACCTTAATATCACATCATCATCAGATTAATATCATATCATCATCACATTAATATCACATCATCATCACATTAATATCACATCATCATCACATTAATATCACATCATCACATTAATATCACATCATCAAATTAATATCACATCATCATCACATTAATATCACATAATAGTCATCACATTAATATCGCGGCATCATCACATTAATATCACATCATCATCAAATTAATATCACATCATCATCACATTAATATCACATAATAGTCATCACATTAATATCGCGGCATCATCACATTAATATCACATAATCATCACATTAATATCACATCATCATCACATTAATATCACATCATCATTATTACCTTAATATCACATCAACATCACATTAATATCACATCATCGTCACATTAATATCACTTCATCATCACTTTAATATCACATCATCATCAGATTAATATCATATCATCATCACATTAATATCACATCATCATCACATTAATATCACATCATCACATTAATATCACATCCTCATCACATTAATATCACATCACCATTATGTTAATATCACATAATCATCACATTAATATCACATCACCATTATGTTAATATCACATAATCATCACATTAATATCACATCATCAAATTAATATCACATCATCATCACATTAATATCACATAATAGTCATCACATTAATATCGCGGCATCATCACATTAATATCACATCATCATCACATTAATATCACATAATCACCACATTAATATCACATCATCATCACATTAATATCACATCACCATTATGATAATATCACATAATCATCACATTAATATCACATCATCATCATCACGTTAATATCACATCATCATCATCAAATTAATATCACATCATCATCACATTAATATCACATATTCATCACATTAATATCACCATCATCATCACATTAATATCACATCATCATCATCAAATTAATATCACATCATCATCAATTTAATATCACATCATCATCACATTAATATCACATCATCATCACGTTAATATCACATAATCATCACATTAATATCACATCATCATCATCACGTTAATATCACATCATCATCATCAAATTAATATCACATCATCATCACATTAATATCACATCATCATCACATTAATATCACATCATCATCATCACATTAATATAACATCATCACATTAATATCACATCATCATCACATTAATATCACATCATCATCACATTAATATCACATCATCATCACGTTAATATCACATCATCATCACATTAATATCACATCATCATCATCACATTAATATCACATCATCATCACATTAATATCACATCATCACATAAATATCACATCATCATCACATTAATATCTAATAATCATCACATTAATATCACATCATCATCACATTAATATCACATCATCATCACATTAATATCACATCACCATCAAATTAATATCACATCATCATCACATTAATATCACATCATCATCAAATTAATGTCACATCAACATTACATTAATATCACATCATCATCAAATTAATGTCACATCAACATTACATTAATATCACATCATCATCATCGCGTTAATATCACATCATCATCATCACATTAACATCACATCATCATCACATTAATATCACATCCTCATCAAATTAATGTCACATCAACATTACATTAATATCACATCATCATCAAATTAATGTCACATCAACATTACATTAATATCACATCATCATCATCACATTAATATCACATCACCATCAAATTAATATCACATCATCATCACATTAATATCACATCATCATCACATTAATATCACATCACCATCAAATTAATATCACATCATCATCACATTAATATCTAATAATCATCACATTAATATCACATCATCATCAAATTAATGTCACATCACCAT
>CM059425.1:15821303-15957948 GCA_030390025.1 Squalus acanthias | reverse complement strand
CACATCATCATCACATTAATATCACATCATCATCATCACATTAATATCACATCATCATCACATTAATATCACATCATCATCACATTAATATCACATCATCATCACATTAATATCACATCATCATCACATTAATATCACATCATCATCACATTAATATCACATCATCATCATCACATTAATATCACAACTTCATCACATTAATATCACATCATCATCACATTAATATCACATCATCATCACATTAATATCACATCATCATCATCACATTAATATCACATCATCATCACATTAATATCACATCATCACATCACATTAATATCACATCATCATCACATTAATATCACATCATCATCACATTAATATCACATCATCATCATCACATTAATATCAATTCATCATCATCACATTAATATCACATCATCATCACATTAATATCACATCATCATCACATTAATATCACATCATCATCATCATCACATTAATATCACATCATCATCACATTATTTTCACATCATCATCATCATCACATTAATATCACATCATCATCACATTAATATCACATCATCATCACATTAATATCACATCATCATCACATTAATATCACATCATCATCATCACATTAATATCACATCATCATCATCACATTAATATCACAACATCATCACATTAATATCACATCATCATCATCACATTAATATCACATCATCATCATATTAATATCACATCATCATCATCACATTAACATCACATCATCATCATCACATTAATATCACATCATCATCACATTAATATCACATCAACATCACTTCAATATCACATCATCATCATCACATTAATATCACATCATCATCATCACATTAATATCACATCATCATCACATTAATATCACATCATCCTCACATTAATATCACACAACATCATCACATTAATATCACATCATCATCATCACATTAATATCACATCATCATCACATTAATATCACATCATCATCACATTAATATCACATCATCATCACATTAATATCACATCATCAACACATTAATATCACATCATCATCATCATCATTAATATCACTTCATATCACATTAATATCACATCATCATCACATTAATATCATGTCTTCATCATCACATTATTATCACATCATCATCATCACATTAATATCACATCATCATCACATTAATATCACATCATCATCACATTAATATCACATCATCATCACATTAATATCACATCATCATCACACATTAATATCACATCATCATCATCACATTAATATCACATCATCATCACATAATATCATCATCATCATCACATTATACACATCATCATCACATTATATCACATCATCATCACATTAATATCACATCATCATTCACATTAATATCACATCATCATCACATTAATATCACATCATCATCACATTAATATCACATCATCATCACATTAATATCACATCATCATCATCACATTAATATCACATCATCATCACATTAATATCACATCATCATCACATTAATATCCATCATCATCATCACATTAATATCACATCATCATCATCACATTAATAATCACATCATCATCACATTAATATCACATCATCATCATCACATTAATATCACATCATCATCACATTAATATCACATCATCATCATCACATTAATATCACATCATCATCACATTAATATCACATCATCAACACATTAATATCACATCATCATCACATAAATATCACATCATCATCACATTAATATCACATCATCATCACATTAATATCACATCATCATCACATTAATATCACATCATCATCATCACATTAATATCACATCATCATCACATTAATATCACATCATCATCACATTAATATCACATCATCATCATCACATTAATATCACATCATCATCATCACATTAATATCACATCATCATCACATTAATATCACATCATCATCATCATCACATTAATATCACATCACCATCATCACATTAATATCACATCATCATCACATTAATATCACATCATCATCACATTAATATCACATCATCATCACATTAATATCACATCATCATCACATTAATATCACATCATCATCACATTAATATCACATCATCATCATCACATAAATATCACATCATCATCATCATATTATCACATCATCATCATAATATCACATCATCATCATCACATTAATATCACATCATCATCACATTAATAATCACATCATCATCATCACACATAATATCACATCATCATCACATTAATATCACATCATCATCACATTAATATCACATCATCATCACATTAATATCACATCATCATCACATTAATATCACATCATCATCATCACATTAATATCACATCGTCATCACATTAATATCACATCATCATCACATTAATATCACATCATCATCACATTAATATCACATCATCATCACATTAATATCACATCATCAGCACACATTAATATCACATCATCATCATCACATTAATATCACATCTCATCACATTAATATCACATCATCATCACATTAATATCACATCATCATCATCACATTAATATCACATCATCATCATCACATTAATATCACATCATCATCACATTAATATCACATCATCATCACATTAATATCACATCATCATCATCACATTAATATCACATCATCATCACATTATTTTCACATCATCATCATCATCACATTAATATCACATCATCATCACATTAATTTCACATCATCATCACATTAATATCACATCATCATCACATTAATATCACATCATCATCATCACATTAATATCACACATCATCATCACATTAATATCACATCATCATCACATTAAATATCACATCATCATCATCACATTAATATCACATCATCATCACATAATATCACATCATCATCATCACATTAATATCACATCATCATCATCACATTAATATCACATCATCATCACATTAATATCACATCATCATCCACTAATATCACATCATCATCATCACATTAATATCACATCATCATCATCACATTAATATCACATCATCATCACTTAATATCACATCATCATCACATTAATATCACATCATCATCATCACATTAATATCACATCATCATCATCACATTAATATCACATCATCATCACATTAATATCACATCATCATCATCACAATTAATATCACATCATCATCATCACATTAATATCACATCATCATCACATTAATATCACATCATCATCACATTAATATCACATCATCACCACATTAATATCACATCATCATCAACACATTAATATCACATCATCATCATCACATTAATATCACATCATCATCACATTAATATCACATCATCATCACATTAATATCACATCATCATCACATTAATATCACATCATCATCACATTAATATCACATCATCATCACATTAATATCACATCATCATCATCACATTAATATCACATCATCATCACATTAATATCACATCATCATCACATTAATATCACATCATCATCACATTAATATCACATCATCATCATCACATTAATATCACATCATCATCACATTAATATCACATCATCATCATCACATTAATATCACATCATCATCACATTAATATCACATTGATATCACATCATCATCATCACATTAATATCACATCATCATCATCATATTAATATCACATCATCATCACATTAATATCACATCATCATCACATTAATATCACATCATCATCACATTAATATCACATCATCATCATCATCACATTAATATCACATCATCATCACATTAATATCACATCATCATCACATTAATATCACATCATCATCACATTAATATCACATCATCATCACATTAATATCACATCATCATCACATTAATATCACATCATCATCATCACATTAATATCACATCATCATCATCACATCAATATCACGTCATCATCATCACATTAATATCACATCATCATCATCACATTAACATCACATCATCATCACATTAATATCACATCATCATCATCACATTAATATCACATCATCATCACATTAATATCACATCATCATCACATTAATATCACATCGTCATCACATTAATATCACATCATCATCACATTAATATCACATCATCATCATCACATTAATATCACATCATCATCACATTAATATCACATCATCATCACATTAATATCACATCATCATCACATTAATATCACATCATCATCACATTAATATCACATCATCATCACATTAATATCACATCATCATCATCACATTAATATCACATCTTCATCACATTAATATCACATCATCATCACATTAATATCACATCATCATCACATTAATATCACATCATCATCATCACATTAATATCACATCATCATCACATTAATATCACATCATCATCATCACATTAATATCACATCATCATCACATTAATATCACATCATCATCACATTAATATCACATCATCATCATCACATTAATATCAATTCATCATCATCACATTAATATCACATCATCATCACATTAATATCACATCATCATCACATTAATATCACATCATCATCATCATCACATTAATATCACATCATCATCACATTATATTCACATCATCATCATCATCACATTAATATCACATCATCATCACATTAATTTCACATCATCATCACATTAATATCACATCATCATCACATTAATATCACATCATCATCATCACATTAATATCACATCATCATCATCACATTAATATCACAACATCATCACATTAATATCACATCATCATCATCACATTAATATCACATCATCATCACATTAATATCACATCATCATCACATTAATATCACATCATCATCATCACATTAATATCACATCATCATCACATTAATATCACATCAACATCACTTCAATATCACATCATCATCATCACATTAATATCACATCATCATCATCACATTAATATCACATCAACATCACTTGAATATCACATCATCCTCACATTAATATCACATCATCATCATCACATTAATATCACATCATCATCATCACATTAATATCACATCATCATCATCACATTAATATCACATCATCATCACATTAATATCACATCATCATCACATTAATATCACATCATCATCACATTAATATCACATCATCATCATCATCACATTAATATCACATCATCATCACATTAATATCACATCATCATCATCACAATTAATATCACATCATCATCATCACATTAATATCACATCATCATCACATTAATATCACATCATCATCATCACATTAATATCACATCATCATCATCACATTAATATCAAATCATCATCACATTAATATCACATCATCATCATCACATTAATATCACATCATCATCACATTAATATCACATCATCATCATCACATTAATATCACATCATCATCATCACATTAATATCACATCATCATCACATTAATATCACATCATCATCATCATATTAATATCACATCATCCTCACATTAATATCACATCATCATCATCACATTAATATTAGATCATCATCATCACATTAATATCACATCATCATCACATTAATATCACATCATCAACACATTAATATCACATCATCATCACATTAATATCACATCATCATCACATTAATATCACATCATCATCACACATTAATATCACATCATCATCACATTAATATCACATCATCATCACATTAATATCACATCATCATCATCACATTAATATCACATCATCATCACATTAATATCACATCATCATCACATTAATATCACATCATCATCATCACATTAATATCACATCATCATCATCACATTAATATCACATCATCATCACATTAATATCACATCATCATCATCACATTAATATCACATCACCATCATCACATTAATATCACATCATCATCACCTTAATATCACATCATCATCATCACATTAATATCACATCATCATCATCACATTAATATCACATCATCATCACATTAATATCACATCATCATCATCACATTAATATCACATCATCATCACATTAATATCACATCATCATCATCACATTAATATCACATCATCATCATCACATTAATATCACATCATCATCTCATTAATATCACATCATCATCATCATCACATTAATATCACATCATCATCACATTAATATCACATCATCATCATCACATTAATATCACATCATCATCATCACATTAATATCACATCATCATCACATTAATATCACATCTCATCATCATCACATTAATATCACATCATCATCACATTAATATCACACATCATCATCACATTAATATCACATCATCATCACATTAATATCACATCATCATCTCATTAATATCACATCATCATCACATTAATATCACATCATCATCATCACATTAATATCACATCATCATCACATTAATATCACATCATCACCACATTAATATCACATCATCATCAACACATTAATATCACATCATCATCATCACATTAATATCACAGCATCATCACATTAATATCACATCATCATCACATTAATATCACATCATCATCACATTAATATCACATCATCATCACATTAATATCACATCATCATCACATTAATATCACATCATCATCATCACATTAATATCACATCTTCATCACATTATATCACATCATCATCACATTAATATCACATCATCATCATCACATTAATATCACATCATCATCATCACATTAATATCACATCATCATCACATTAATATCACATCATCATCATCACATTAATATCACATCATCATCACATTAATATCACATCATCATCACATTAATATCACATCATCATCACATTAATATCACATCATCATCATCACATTAATATCACATCATCATCATATTAATATCACATCATCATCACATTAATATCACATCATCATCATCACATTAATATCACATCATCATCACATTAATATCACATCATCATCATCATCACATTAATATCACATCATCATCACATTAATATCACATCATCATCACATTAATATCACATCATCATCACATTAATTCACATCATCATCACATTACTATCACATCATCATCACATTAATATCACATCATCAACATCACATTAATATCACATCATCATCACATTAATATCACATCATCCTATCACATTAATATCACATCATCATCATCACATTAATATCACATCATCATCACATTAATATCACATCATCATCATCACATTAATATCACATCATCATCACATTAATATCACATCATCATCACATTAATATCACATCATCATCACATTAATATCACATCATCATCACATTAATATCACATCATCATCACATTAATATCACATCATCATCACATTAATATCACATCATCATCACATTAATATCACATCATCATCATCACATAATATCACATCATCATCACATTAATATCACATCATCATCACATTAATATCACATCATCATCATCACATTAATATCACATCATCATCATCACATTAATATCACATCATCATCACATTAATATCACATCATCATCATCACATTAATATCACATCATCATCACATTAATATCACATCATCATCACATTAATATCACATCATCATCATCACATTAATATCAATCATCATCATCACATTAATATCACATCATCATCACATTAATATCACATCATCATCACATTAATATCACATCATCATCATCATCACATTAATATCACATCATCATCACATTAATATCACACATCATCATCATCACATAATATCACATCATCATCACATTAATATCACATCATCATCACATTAATATCACATCATCATCACATTAATATCACATCATCATCATCACATTAATATCACATCATCATCATCACATTAATATCACATCATCATCACATTAATATCACATCATCATCATCACATTAATATCACATCATCATCATCACATTAATATCACATCATCATCACATTAAAATCACATCATCATCACATTAATATCACATCATCATCATCACATTAATATCACATCATCATCACATTAATATCACATCATCATCACATTAATATCACATCATCATCATCACATTAATATCACATCATCATCATCACATTAATATCACATCATCATCATCACATTAATATCACATCATCATCACATTAATATCACATCATCATCACATTAATATCACATCATCATCACATTAATATCACATCATCATCATCATCACATTAATATCACATCAACATCACATTAATATCACATCATCATCATCACAATTAATATCACATCATCATCATCACATTAATATCACATCATCATCACATTAATATCACATCATCATCATCACATTAATATCACATCATCATCACATTAATATCACATCATCACACATTAATATCACATCATCATCACATTAATATCACATCATCATCACATTAATATCACATCATCATCACATTAATATCACATCATCATCACATTAATATCACATCATCATCATCACATTAATATCACATCATCATCACATTAATATCACATCATCATCATCACATTAATATCACATCATCATCACATTAATATCACATCATCATCACACATTAATATCACATCATCATCACATTAATATCACATCATCATCACATTAATATCACATCATCATCATCATATTAATATCACATCATCCTCACATTAATATCACATCATCATCATCACATTAATATCACATCATCATCATCACATTAATATCACATCATCATCACATTAATATCACATCATCATCACATTAATATCACATCATCAACACATTAATATCACATCATCATCACATTAATATCACATCATCATCACATTAATATCACATCATCATCACATTAATATCACATCATCATCACATTAATATCACATCATCATCATCACATTAATATCACATCATCATCACATTAATATCACATCATCATCACATTAATATCACATCATCATCATCACATTAATATCACATCATCATCATCACATTAATATCACATCATCATCACATTAATATCACATCATCATCATCACATTAATATCACATCATCATCATCACATTAATATCACATCATCATCACATTAATATCACATCATCATCATCACATTAATATCACATCATCATCATCACATTAATATCACATCATCATCACATTAATATCACATCATCATCATCACATTAATATCACATCATCCTCACATTAATATCACATCATCATCATCACATTAATATCACATCATCATCATCACATTAATATCACATCATCATCTCATTAATATCACATCATCATCATCATCACATTAATATCACATCATCATCACATTAATATCACATCATCATCATCACATTAATATCACATCATCATCATCACATTAATATCACATCATCATCACATTAATATCACATCATCACATCACATTAATATCACATCATCATCACATTAATATCACATCATCATCATCACATTAATATCACATCATCATCACATTAATATCACATCATCATCTCATTAAATATCACATCATCATCACATTAATATCACATCATCATCATCACATTAATATCAAATCATCATCATCACATTAATATCACATCATCATCACATTAATATCACATCATCATCACATTAATATCACATCATCATCACATTAATATCACATCATCATCTCATTAATATCACATCATCATCATCATCACATTAATATCACATCATCATCACATTAATATCACATCATCATCATCACAATTGATATCACATCATCATCATCACATTAATATCACATCATCATCACATTAATATCACATCATCATCACATTAATATCACATCATCATCATCACATTAATATCACATCATCAACACATTAATATCACATCATCATCACATTAATATCACATCATCATCACATTAATATCACATCATCACATCACATTAATATCACATCATCATCACATTAATATCACATCATCATCATCACATTAATATCACATCATCATCACATTAATATCACATCATCATCATCACATTAATATCACATCATCATCATCACATTAATATCACATCATCATCACATCAATATCACATCATCATCATCATATTAATATCACATCATCCTCACATTAATATCACATCATCATCATCACATTAATATTAGATCATCATCATCACATTAATATCACATCATCATCTCATTAATATCACATCATCATCATCATCACATTAATATCACATCATCATCACATTAATATCACATCATCATCATCACATTAATATCACATCATCATCATCACATTAATATCACATCATCATCACATTAATATCACATCATCATCATCACATTAATATCACATCATCATCACATTAATATCACATCATCATCATCACATTAATATCACATCATCATCACATTAATATCACATCATCATCAACACATTAATATCACATCATCATCATCACATTAATATCACATCATCATCACATTAATATCACATCATCATCACATTAATATCACATCATCATCACATTAATATCACATCATCACACATTAATATCACATCATCATCACATTAATATCACATCATCATCACATTAATATCACATCATCATCACATTAATATCACATCATCATCACATTAATATCACATCATCATCATCACATTAATATCACATCATCATCACATTAATATCACATCATCATCACATTAATATCACATCATCATCATCACATTAATATCACATCATCCTCACATTAATATCACATCATCATCATCACATTAATATCACATCATCATCATCACATTAATATCACATCATCATCTCATTAATATCACATCATCATCATCATCACATTAATATCACATCATAATCACATTAATATCACATCATCATCATCACATTAATATCACATCATCATCATCACATTAATATCACATCATCATCACATTAATATCACATCATCATCATCACATTAATATCACATCATCATCACATTAATATCACATCATCATCATCACATTAATATCACATCATCATCACATTAATATCACATCATCATCTCATTAATATCACATCATCATCACATTAATATCACATCATCATCATCACATTAATATCAAATCATCATCATCACATTAATATCACATCATCATCACATTAATATCACATCATCATCACATTAATATCACATCATCATCACATTAATATCACATCATCATCACATTAATATCACATCATCATTATCACATTAATATCATCACTTCATCATCATCATTAATATCACATCATCATCATCATTAATATCACATCATCATCACATTAATATCACATCATCATCATCACATTAATATCACATCATCATCACATTAATATCACATCATCACATTAATATCACATCATCATATCACATTAATATCACATCTTCATCACATTAATATCATCATCATCATCACATTAATATCACATCATCATCACATTAATATCACATCATCACATACACATTAATATCACATCATCATCACTTTAATATCACATCATCATCACATTAATACAGCATCATCATCACATTAATATCACATCATCTCATCACATTAATATCACATCACACATCACATTAATATCACATCATCATCACATTAATATCATCATCATCATCACATTATATCACATCATCATCACATTAATATCACATCATCATCATCACATTAATATCACATCATCATCACATTAATATCACATCATCATCACATTAATATCCATCATCATCACATTAATATCACATCATCATCACATTAATATCACATCATCATCACATTAATATCACATCATTCTCATCACATTAATATCACATCAACATCACATTAATATCACATCATCATCACATTAATATCACATCATCATCATCATATTAATATCACATCATCCTCACATTAATATCACATCATCATCATCACATTAATATTAGATCATCATCATCACATTAATAGCACATCATCATCTCATTAATATCACATCATCATCATCATCACATTAATATCACATCATCATCACATTAATATCACATCATCATCATCACATTAATATCACATCATCATCATCACATTAATATCACATCATCATCACATTAATATCACATCATCATCATCACATTAATATCACATCATCATCACATTAATATCACATCATCATCATCACATTAATATCACATCATCACCACTTTAATATCACATCATCATCAACACATTAATATCACATCATCATCATCACATTAATATCACATCATCATCACATTAATATCACATCATCATCACATTAATATCACATCATCATCACATTAATATCACATCATCAACACATTAATATCACATCATCATCACATTAATATCACATCATCATCACATTAATATCACATCATCATCACATTAATATCACATCATCATCACATTAATATCACATCATCATCATCACATTAATATCACATCATCATCACATTAATATCACATCATCATCACATTAATATCACATCATCATCATCACATTAATATCACATCATCATCATCACATTAATATCACATCATCATCACATTAATATCACATCATCATCATCACATTAATATCACATCATCATCACATTAATATCACATCATCATCATCATCACATTAATATCACATCATAATCACATTAATATCACATCATCATCATCACATAAATATCACATCATCATCATCACATTAATATCACATCATCATCACATTAATATCACATCATCATCATCACATTAATATCACATCATCATCACATTAATATCACATCATCATCATCACATTAATATCACATCATCATCACATTAATATCACATCATCATCTCATTAATATCACATCATCATCACATATCACATCATCATTCACATTAATATCACATCATCATCACATTAATATCACATCATCATCACATTAATATCACATCACATCACATTAATATCACATCATCATTATATCACATCATCATCACTTTAATATCACATCATCATCACATTAATATCACATCTCATCATCACATTAATATCACATCATCATCATCACATTAATATCACATCATCATCAAATTAATATCACATCATCATCACATTAATATCACATCATCATCACATTAAATCACATCACATATCACATTAATATCAGCTTCATCATCACATTAATATCACATCATCATCACATTAATATCACATCATCATCACATTAATATCACATCATCATCACATTAATATCATCATCATCATCACATTAATATCATCATCATCATCACATTAATATCACATCATCATCATCACATTAATATCACACATCAGCTATCACATTAATATCACATCATCATCACATTAATATCACATCATCATCACATTAATACACATCATCATCATCACATTAATATCAGCATCATCATCTATTTATATGCATCATCATCATCACATTAATATCACATCATCATCACATTAATATCACATCATCATCACATTAATACACATCATCTTCACATTAATATCACATCATCATTCACATTAATATCACATCATCATCACATTAATATCACATCATCATCACATTAATATCACATTAATATCACATCATCATAATCACATTAATATCACATCATCATCACATTAATATCACATCATCATCACATTAATATCACATCATCATCACATAATATCGAGCATCATCATCATCACATCTTAATATTCACATCATCCATCACATTAATATCACATCATCATCACATTAATATCACATCATCATCACATTAATATCACATCATCATCACATTAATATCACATCATCATAACATTAATATCACATCATCATCATTAGTTATATCACATCATCATCACATTAATATCACATCTTCATTCACATTAATATCATCATCATCACATAATATCGCATCATCATCATCATTAATATCACATCTTCATAATCACATTAATATCACATCATCATCACATTATAATCCATCATCATCACATTTAATATCACATCTCATCATCACATTAATATCTCATCATCATCATCACATTAATATCACATCATCACACATTAATATCACATCATCATCATCAATTAATATCATCATCATCATCACATTAATATCATCATTATCTCACATTAATATCACATCATCATCATCACATTAATATCACATCAACATTATCTCATTAATATCACATCATCATCACATTAATATCACATCATCATCATCACATTAATATCACATCATCAACACATTAATATCACATCATCATCACATTAATATCACATCATCAGCACATTAATATCACATCATCATCACATTAATATCACATCATCATCACATTAATATCACATCATCATCATCACATTAATATCACATCATCATCACATTAATATCACATCATCATCACATTAATATCACATCATCATCATCACATTAATATCACATCATCATCATCACATTAATATCACATCATCATCACATTAATATCACATCATCATCATCACATTAATATCACATCACCATCATCACATTAATATCACATCATCATCACCTTAATATCACATCATCATCATCACATTAATATCACATCATCATCATCACATTAATATCACATCATCATCACAGTAATATCACATCATCATCATCATATTAATATCACATCATCCTCACATTAATATCACATCATCATCATCACATTAATATCACATCATCATCATCACATTAATAGCACATCATCATCACATTAATATCACATCATCATATCACATTAATATCACATCATCACATTAATATCACATCATCATCACATTAATATCACATCATCATCATCACATTAATATCACATCATCATCACATTAATATCACATCATCATCATCACATTAATATCACATCATCATCACATTAATATCACATCATCATCATCACATTAATATCACATCATCATCACATTAATATCACATCATCATCACATTAATATCACATCATCATCACATTAATATCACATCATCATCACATTAATATCACATCATCATCACATTAATATCACATCTTCATCATCACATTAATATCACATCATCATCACATTAATATCACATCATCATCACATTAATATCACATCATCATCACATTAATATCACATCATCATCATCATTAATATCACATCATCATCACATTAATATCATCATCATCATCACATTAATATCACATCATCATCATCACATTAATATCACATCATCATCACATTAATATCACATCTCATCATCACATTAATATCACATCATCATCACATTAATATCACATCATCATCACATAATATCACATCATCATCATCACTTAATATCACATCATCATCACATTAATATCACATCATCATCACATTAATATCACATCATCATCATCACATTAATATCACATCATCATCATCACATTAATATCACATCATCATCATCAATTTAATATCACATCATCATCATCATTAATATCACATCATCATCACATTATTCACATCATCATCACATTAATATCATCATCATCACATTATATCACATCATCATCATCACATTAATATCACATCATCATCACATTAATATCACATCATCATCATCACTTAATATTCACATCATCATCACATTAATATCACATCATCAATCACATTAATATCACATCATCATCACATTAATATCAGCATCATCATCATCACATTAATATCACATCATCATCATTAATATTATATCATCATCACATTAATATCACATCATCATCACATTAATATCAGCATCATCATCACATTAATATCACATCATCATCACATTAATAGCACATCATCATCACATTAATATCACATCATCATCACATTAATATCACATCATCATCACATTAATATCACATCATCATCACATTAATATCACATCATCATCACATTAATATCACATCATCACATCACATTAATATCACATCATCATCACATTAATATCACATCATCATCACATTAATATCACATCATCATCATCACATTAATATCACATCATCATCATCACATTAATATCACATCATCATCACATTAATATCACATCATCATCACATTAATATCACATCATCATCAAATTAAGATCACATCATCATCACATTAATATCACATCATCATCATCACATTAATATCACATCATCATCATCACATTAATATCACATCATCACCATCACATTAATATCACATCATCATCACATTAATATCACATCATCATCACATTAATATCACATCATCATCAAATTAATATCACATCATCATCACATTAATATCACATCATCATCATCACATTAATATCACATCATCATCATCAACTTAATATCACATCATCATCATCACATTAATATCACATCATGAACATCACATTCATATCACATCATTAATATCACATTAATATCACATCTTCTTCATCAGATTATTATCACATCATCATCATCACATTAATATCACATCATCATCAAATTAATTTTATTTCATCATCACGTTACTACCACATCATCATCATCACATTAATATCTGTCGCGGAAATTAACTATCAGACGGAGACTTCGAGGTTCGCTTTAGGAATTTATTTCATGATATCACGGAGATTCTGCAGCAGCCCCTACTTCTCACCAGCACTCTAAATTACTATTGTACAGCGCTCATAGTTACACAGCAAGGTAAACAACTTCATGTGATTAGCTTACCTTACATTTCAATGTATGGTTTCATAGGTTCCATTGTTCTCAAGAAACAGATTAACATGTTCACATTTTATCACCAGATGTCCTGAGCCAAAAGGTCAGCTTGATTTTATTAAAGCAGTCAGCAGTTCTTTTAGTCTTAACTAGTTTAGTGTCCTTTGTTCAATTAGTAAAGTGGTCAAGTATCCCAGCATGCCTTAATGTTTAATACGTTTTCTCCCACACTATCACATCGTTATTATCTCATTAATAGCACATCATCATCACATTAATATCACATCATCATCACATTAATATCACATCATCATCAAATTAACTTCACATCACCATCACATTAATATCACATCATCACATTAATATCACATCATCATCATATTAATATCACATTATCATCACATTAATATCACATCATCATCATCACATTAATATCACATCTTCATCACATTAATATCACATCATCATCACATTAATATCACATCACCATCACATTAATATCACATCATCATCACATTAATATCACATAATCATCAAATTAACTTGACATCATCATCACATTAATATCACATCACCATCACATTAATATTACATCATCATCATCACATTATATCACATCATCATCACATTAATATCATAACACCATCACATTAATATCACATCATCACATTAATATCACATCACCATCACATTAATATCACATCATCATCATCACATTAATATCACATCATCATCACATTAATATCACATCATCACCATCACATTAATATCTCATCATCACCATCACATTAATATCACATCATCATCATCACCTTAATATCACATCATCATCATCACATTAATATCACATCATCATCACATTGCATGTCCGTATGCAACTAAACCTGGACGACTTTTAGGCTTGGGCTGAGAAGTGGCAGGTAACATTTGTGCCACAGAAGTGCCAGGCAATGATTATTTTCAACAAGCAAGAGCCTAACAACCTCCCCTTGACATTCAACGGCATTACCATCACCGTCAAAATCCTAGAGCTCCCTACCTAACAGCACTGTGGGGGTACCTTCACCACATGGACTGGTTCATGAAGGCGGCTCAGCACCACCTTCTCAAGGACAACTCGGGATGGGCAATAAATGCTGCCGTTGCCAGCGACGCCCTGATCCCATAAGCGAATGTAAAAAAAATCATCACATTAATATCACATCATCACATTAATATCACATCATCACATTAATATCACATCATCATCACATTAATATCACATCATCATCAAATTAATATCACATCATCATCACATTAATATCAAATCATTACCATCACATGAATATCACATTGTGGCGGATCGCCACCTAAACGGGCATTATCCACTTTTCTGTCCGTGGACAATATATCGAGCACCTTGCCTTTAAGGCACCTTGCCTTTAAGGCAGGAGAAAAGGAGTGGGCGGGGCCTCGGGGTTTTTCCAGAGAATTCTGGGAGCAGTCTGTTTCAGCCATTTTGGACCATGCAGTTGTATTAAAAGCCTTTGTTTTCCCACACATGGATTCAGTCTTAATTCGTGTTTCGCGGCAGCCTCAACATTGGTGACCCCGACGCTCAGAACGTATTCCGAGCACTGCAATGGCAGCCACGAACGCAGTTTCCGTGAAACTGCTGGAGTTTTGGGAAAACCAGCCCGAAGCCTGGTTTCTCCAAGCTGAATCCCGCTTCCGGCTGCGAAACATCACCACAGATGGGACGCAGTACGACTACCTCGTCACATCACTCGGTAGCGCCACAGTTTCGAAGGTTTGGACAGCGCTGCAGAACCCACCAGAGGAAGGCAAGTATGCACATCTCAAGTCAGCGCTCCTTAAAAAATTTACGGCCTCGGCATATCAGCGAAACTGACACCTCCTCGACCTTCCAGGCCTCGGTGATGCCTCACCGTCAGACCTCCTCTCCCACATGCTCTCCCTCACCGACGAGAGCCCACCCGGATCCCTCTTCCGCACGCTGTTCATCCGCCAGCTCCCTCTCAGCATCCGCCCAGCGATCGTGGCGTCCGGCTTCACGAACGTGGAAGCTCTGGCCGATGAGGCCGACAAGCTGCTGTCCGCTCACTCCAGCCGCGACATCACTCCGGAACTGGAAGCCAATGCCTGGGCGCGCCCCTCACCGGCCACCACGCGGCCACAAGGACCAGCCACCAGGCCCACGGGGCCTTCGCGCCCCACTAACCCGGGCCACTGTGACTACCACGCATGGTTCGGCGCCAGGGCACAACGGTGCACACCTCCCTGCTCTTTCAAGTCCACCCCCGTACCAGCCCCCGCAATGGCCGTGGGCCACGCGGGCTCCCTGCTGTACGTCACGGATGACAACACCGGCCGTCGGTTCCTGTGCGACACTGGAGCTCAGCACAGCATCATCCCGGCCTCCGCCCTCGACATCCAAAAGGGCGAACGAGGACCGGCGCTGGCTGCTGCTAACGGCTCGGACATCCCGATGTATGGACCCGCACAGTCACCCTCGACCTCGCTGGTCACCGCTACCGATGGGAGTTCATCACTGCCAAGGTGCTCTCCCCTCTCATCGGCGCAGATTTCCTGTGCGCCCACGGCCTACTGGTAGACATCCCTCGTCACCGCCTCCTGGACATGAGCACCATGTCCCCCATCCTGGGCGCCATGGCCCCCCGTCAACTCGCCGACATGGCGTCACAGTGCCACGCCCGGGCCACGGATGACTTCTCGGCACTCCTGGCCGAATTCCGGGCCCTTACCAATCCGACCTTCTCCGCAGAGGCCGCCAAACACGGGGTGGAACACTTCATCCCCACCACAGGCCCCCCAGTGTACGCCCACGCCCGCAGGCTGGACCCGGCCAAACTGGAGATCGCGCGGACCAAGTTTGCCACCATGGAACAGCTCGCCATCATCCGCCGCTCCAACAGTCCCTGGGCCTCCCCACTCCACATCGCCCCCAAACCAGGCGGGGGTTGGCTCCCCTGCGGGGATTACCGCCGCCTCAACGACACTACCACACCTGATCGGTACCCCGTGCCGCACATTCAGGACTTCTCGGCTAGACTGGCCGGCCGCTCAGTCTTTTCCAAGGTCGACCTGGTGCGCGGCTACCACCAAGTCCCCGTCCACCCCGCGGACGTCCCCAAGACGGCCGTAATCACCCCCTTCGGCCTGTTCGAGTTCCTGCGGATGCCCTTCAGCCTCAAAAACGCGGCCCAGGCATTCCAACGGCTCATGGACTCGGTCCTTCGGGACCTGAAGTTCCTGTTCGTCTACCTGGACGACATCCTGGTAGCCAGTTCCTCCAAGCAGGAACACCTCGAACACCTTCGCATCCTGTTCGGGCGCCTCAGCGACCACGGGCTCATCCTCAGCCCAGCCAAATGCCAGTTCGGCCTGGACAAGATCGACTTCCTCGGCCACCACATCACCCATGCTGGGGCCATTCCCCTGCCCACCAAGGTGCAGGCCGTCCAACAATTTCCCCGCCCCACCACCATCAAAGGCCTCCAGGAGTTACTCGGGATGGTGAATTTCTATAACCGCTTCATCCCCAAAGCGGCGTCCCTCATGAGGCCCCTGTATGAAGCCCTCCGGAGCAGGAGCGGCAAGATGGCGGTCGAATGGACGGCAGACACGTCCGCCGCCTTCGACTCCACCAAGACCGCGTTCGCCAACGCCACCCTGCTCGCGCACCCACGGCCCAATGCCAGGGTAGCGCTCACCACGGACGCCTCCGACCACGCGGTCGGCGCCGTGTATGAGCAGTGGGTCGACGGCACCTGGAAACCACTTGCCTTCTTCAGCCGCCAACTACGCCCCCCGGAGGTCAAGTACAGCACCTCCCACCGCGAGCTCCTCGCGCTGTTCCTGGCGGTCCGCCATTTTTGGTTTTTGCTTGAGGGCCACCCCTTCACTGCATTTGTCGACCACAAGCCCCTGACATTCGCAATGGCAAAGACAACCGACCCCTGGTCCACCAGGCAGCAGCGCCAGCTCGCGGCAGTGTCCGAGTTCACCACGGACATCCAACATGTCTCCGGCCGAGACAATGTGGTAGCCGACTGCCTCTCCCGCCCTGCCATCCACGCCGCACACCTAGCAGTCGACTACGCTCAACTCGCAGCAGACCAGATCACCGACCCTGATCTACTCTCTGCACCTACCAACCTACCAGGGCTACGCCTGGCCGACGTCGCCTGTGGCCCGACCACAGTCACGGTCAAGTGCGACATATCCCTATGTCAACCTCGGCCCATCGTCCCAGCGTCCTGGCGCCACCGGGTATTTGAGATTCTCCACAACCTCTCCCACCCCGGCGCCCGCGCATCCATCAAATTGGTAGCCAACCGCTTTGTCTGGCGCGGCCTTCGCAAGCATGTGCATACTTGGGCCAACTCCTGCCTTGCCTGCCAACGGGCCAAGGTACAGCAACACACGAAAGCACCCCTCGAGGAGTTTACCGTCCCCTCGCGGAGATTCGACCACATCCACGTGGACATCGTCGGGCCCCTGCCGCCGTCGCAAGGCCACACGCACTTGCTGACGATCGTTGACCGCACCACGCACTGGCCCGAGGCAATTCCACTGACCTCTACCACCACCGCCGACATCGCCAGAGCCTTCGTCAACACCTGGGTCGCACGGTTCGGCGTCCCCTCCGACATGACGTCGGACAGAGGTCCGCAATTTACCTCTGAACTCTGGACCGCCGTCGCACGCAATCTCGGGGTGACCATTCACCGCACCACAGCGTACCACCCCCAAGCCAACGGACTGTGTGAGCGCTTCCACAGATCCTTGAAGGCATCTCTTCGAGCCAGCCTCCAGGACGACGCCTGGACCGACCAACTTCCGTGGGTCCTCCTCGGCCTGCGCACCGCGGTTAAAGAAGACCTCCACGCATCGGCAGCAGAGCTCGTGTACGGTCAGCTGCTGCGCGTACCCGGCGAGTTCCTGCCCACCGCCACGACACCCTGGTCAGCCTACCAGCAACGCTACAACTTCGCCTCACCGGCGCTGCAGTTCGCCCCGGTGCCCATTGCCCGACACGGCGAATCCACCTCACACGTCCCACTAAGGCTGCACCAGGCACGGTTCGTTTTCGTCCGGCACGACGCCCACCGTGGACCCCTTCAACCCCCGTACGACAGGCCCTACAAGGTGCTACAGGCTATGGACAAATTTTTCACCCTGCAAGTGGGCGACAGGACCGAAAAAATGTCGGTTGACTGACTCAAGCCAGCACACTCGGAGCTCGGTGAGCAGGTCCCTGTAGCTCGTCCACCACCATGCGGCCGACCTGCCCTCAAGCCGGTTCACCCGGCTGCTCCACGCCCTGCCGTTCCACGTCCACCGGCATCCTACAAGAGCTGCTCCGGCCGGTCCATCAGACCACTGCACCATCTCGTCCACACCTCCTAAGCGGATTCTGGGGGGAGCTGTGTGGCGGATCGCCACCTAAACGGGCGCAATCCACTTTTCCGTCCGTGGACAATATATCGAGCACCTTCCCTTTAAGGCACCTTGCCTTTAAGGCAGGAGAAAAGGAGTGGGCGGGGCCTCAGGTTTTTTCCAGAGAATTCTGGGAGCAGTCTGTTTCAGCCATTTTGGACCATGCAGTTGTATTAAAAAGTCTTTGTTTTCCCACACATGGATTCAGTCTTATTTCGTGTTTCGCGGCAGCATCAACAACATCATCATCACTTTAATATCACATCATCATCATCACAGGGGCAGCACCAGGCGTACCTAAAAATAAGGTGCCAACCTGGGGAAGCTGCAACACAGGACTACATGCATGATAAACAGCGAAAACAGCATGCTATAGACAGAGCTAAGCGATCTCACAATCAACAGATCATATCAAAGCTCTGCAGTCCTGGCACATCCAGTCGTGAATGGTTGTGGACAATTAAACAACTATCAGGAGGAGGAAGCTCCAGGAACATCCCCATCCTCAATGATGGTGGAGCCCAGCACATGTGTGCAAAAGACAAGGCTGAAGCGTTTGCAACCATCTCCAGCCAGAAGTGCCGAGCGGATGATCCATATTGGCCTACTCCTGAGGTCCCCACTATCACAGAAGCCAGTCTTCAGCCAATTCGATTCACTCCCCGTGATATCAAGAAACGGCTGAGCGCACTGGATACAGCAAAGGCTATGGGCCCCAACAACATCCCAGCTGTCGTGCTGAAGACTTGTGCTCCAGAACTAGCCGCACCTCTAGCCAAGCTGTTCCAGTACAGCTACAACACTGGCAGCTACGGACAATGTGTAAAACTGCCCAGTATGTCCTGTCCACAAAAAGCAGGACAAATACAATCCATCCAATCACCGCCCCAGCAGTCTACTCTCAATCATCAGCAAAGTGATGGAAGTTGTCATCGACAGTGCTATCAAGTGGCACTTACTCACCAATAACCTGCTCACTGATGCTCAGTTTGGGTTCCGCTAGGACCACTCAGCTCCAGATGTCATTACAGCCTTGGTCCAAACATGGACAAAAGAGCTGAATTCCAGAGGTGAGGTGAGAGTGGCTGCCCTTGACATCAAGGCAGCATTTGACCGAGTGTGGCATCAAGGAACCCTAGTAAAACTGAAGTCAATGGGAATCAGGGGAAAAAGTATCCACTGGCTGGAGTCATACCTAGCACAAAGGAAGATGGTTGTGGTTGTTGGAGGCCAATCATCTCAGCCTCAGGACATCGCTGCAGGTGTTCCTCAGGGCAGTGTCCTAGGCCCAACCATCTTCCGTTGCTTCATCAATGACCTTCCCTCCATCATAAGATCAGAAGTGGGGATGTTCGCTGATGACTGCACAGTGTTCAGTGCCATTCGCAACTCCTCAGCTAATGATGCAGTCCATGCCCGCATGCAGCACGAACTTGACGACATTCAGGCTTGGGCTGATAAATGGCAGGTAACATTCGCGTCACACAAGTGCCAGGCAATGACTATCTCCAACAAGAGAGAGTCAAGCCACCATCCATTGACATTCAACAGCATTACCATCACCGAATCCCCCACCATCAATATCCTGGGGGTCACCATTGACCAGAAACTTAACTGGACCAGCCACATAAATACTGTATTCTGTGACGAGTGTCTCACCTCCTGACTCCCCAAAACCTTTCCACCATTTACAAGACACAAGTAAGGAGTGTGATGTAATACTCTCCACTTGCCTAGATGAGTGCAGCTCCAACAACACGCAAGAAGCTCGACACCATCCAGGATAAAGCAGTCCGCTTAATCGGCCCATCCACCACCTTAAACATTCACTCCCTCCACCACCGGTGTACCGTGGCTGCAGTGTGTCCCATCTACAAGATGCTCTGCAGCAACTCGCCAAGGCTTTTTCGACAGCACTTCCCAAACCCGTGACCTCTATGACCTAGAAGGCGCCTGGGAACACCATCACCTGCAAGTTCCCCTCCAAGTTACACATCATCCTGCCATGGAAGTGTATCGCCGTTCCTTCATCGTCGCTGGGACAACATTCTGGAAGTCCCTCCCTAATAGCACTATGGGATTACCTTCACCACACGGACTGCAGCGGTTCAAGAAGGCAGCTCACCACCACCTTCTCAATGGCAGTGTCAGCTGTGGCTCAGTGGGTAGCACCCTCGCCTCTGAGTCCCACTCCAGCACAAAAAACTTAGCCTGACATTCCAGTATAGTGCTGAGGGAGTGCTGCACTGTCGGAGGTGCCGTCTTACAAATGAGATGTTAAACCGAGGCCCCGTCTGCTCTCTCAGGTGGGCGTAAAAGATCCCATGACACTATTTTGAAGAAGAGCAGGGGAGTTATCCCGTGTCCTGGCCAATATTTATCCCTCAATCAACATCACTAAAACAGATTATCTGGTCATCATCACATTGCTGTTTGTGAGAGCTTGCTGTACGCAAATTGGCTGCCACGTTTCCTACATTACAACAGTGACTACAATCCAAAAATTACTTCATTGGCTGTGAAACATTTGAGATGTCCAGTGGTTGTGAAAGGTTCTATATAAATGCAAGTCTTTCTTCTCAAGAGCAATTAGGGATGGGCAATAAATGCTGTCCTTGCCAGCGACGCCCACATCCCAGGAATGAATTTTAAAAAACACATCACCATCACATTAGTAGAACATCATCATCATCACATTCATAACACACAGCATCATCACATTGATATCACATCATCATAGGAACATAGGAATAGGAGTAGGCCATTTAACCTGTTTCACCACTCAGTGAGATCACGGCTGATCTGTATCTTGGCACCTTTTTTTTATTCGTTCCTGGGATGTGGGCATTGCTGGCAAGTGTGGGAGTTTGGTGAAGTGGGGGAAGGAGGTGCTTGCTTTTCTTAACTTCTCCCGCAGAGCGGCGGCGGACCTGAGCGGGAGCAGACCGAGGCCCGAGAGCGGGATAAAAGCAGCAACAGACCTGCATCAACAGACCTGCATCAACAAGAGCAAACGGCAGTGTGACATTACAGGCAAGGCAGGTAAGTGATTGGTAGTGACTGTGAGCTAAGGTTTAAATTAACATATAACATATAACTAAATTTAAAAAACTAAACTTAATTTAATTAATTTAATAAACTAAACGAGGTAAATAATTTGATTAATACTAAACTAATTAATTAAATAAACAAATAAAATAATGGGAGAACAGGAGATGTGTTGCTGCTGCAATATGTGGGAGCTTGTGGACATTTTTGTCCAGGGCGACTACATCTGTGGCAAGTGTCTGCGGCTCGAGGAACTTCAGCTCCGAGTTGAGGAGCTGGAGTCCGAGCTGCAGACATTGCGAGACATCAGGGAGGAGAAAGTTACCTGGACCTTTTGCTCCGGGAGGCAGCCACACCCCTTAGATTAAATACTTTAGAATTGACATGTGGTCAGGGACAGGAGGGTGTGACTGCAAGTGAGGCAGGTACGGGGATCCAGGAGGTAGTATTGAAGGAGCCTCAGTCCCTGCACTTGTCCAATAGATTTGAGGTTCTTGCAACCCTTGTGGACAAGTGCGGGGACTGCGGGGAGGACGAGCAAACAGACCAGGAAGCCGTTCGAGTGGGGGGAGTAAAAAGGAAGTTGGTTGTAGTAGGTGACAGTATAGTTAGGGGGATAAACACTGTTCTCTGCAGCCAGGAGCGTGAGTCCCGAAGGCTATGTTGCCTACCCGATGCCAGGGTAAAGGACATCTCCTCCGGGCTGGAGAAGAACTTGGAGTGGGAGGGGGAGGATCCAGTTGTCGTGGTCCACGTAGGTACAGGAAACTCTCGTTTAAACGGCACCTAAACATCCGGAATTCTCTATTAACCGGCAAAATTCATACTCCGAAAACTCCTCTCAAATAACCGGCAATGTTTCCGAGTCAGAGTCCGAGTCTCCCGAGAACGCCGAGTTAGTCAGTGGGTGTAGTTCTCCAAAGTGCCACTACTCGGCTTCCTGGCACTATCGGAAGTCCGAACACTGCAATAACAGGAGTCTGATTCTCCCGCGCTGCCGGGAGTCTCTTCTGATCGGCCATTTTACTGTGTGTCTCCCGCGCTGCTGGTAGTCTCTTCTGATCCGCCATTTTACTGTGTGTCTCCCGCGCTGCCGGGAGTCTCTTCTGATACACCATTTTGCTGTGTGTCTCCCGCGCTGCTGATAGTCTCTTCTGATACACCATTTTACTGTGTGTCTCCCACGCTGCTGGTAGTCTCTTCCTAGCCACCATTGTTCTGTGTGTCTCTCCATCTTTATCGGGAATTATCACCCCCATCTTGCATTATGGAATTCCCAAAAGCTGGTCCAAGCAAAAGGAAGAGAGTGGTGTTAACTTTAAAACAGAAAATCGAGATATGCCAATGACTTGAAAGGGGAGAGAAGCGTATCAACATTATGAATGAATTCAAAATCGGTTCGTCAACAATCTACAACATCAAATCGCAGAAGGATAAGCTGCTCAAGTTTTATTCAAGCTCGGAGACATCTAAGAGTGTAGAGAAACGGCGTACGCTTCGTAAGCCTAAGCTTGAAGAGCTGGATACCGTGCTTTATGAATGGTTTTCTCTTAAGCGTTCAGAGGGTGTTCCAATTTCCGGACCCATGCTAATCGAGAAAGCGAAGGATTTCTACGAAAGGATGGAGCTCACTGACAAGTGTGCTTTCTCCGAGGGATGGCTAACGTACTTCAAGTTACGGCACGGGATACGACGACTCGATATTTCCGGGGAGAAGAAATCAGCTGATCACGACGCCGCAGAAGAATACTGCGATTATTTCAATCGGATTGTGCAGCAACATGATTTGTCGCCAGCACAGATATATAATGCCGATGAAACTGGCTTGTTTTGGAGCTTTTTGCCAGAATCAACGCTTGCTGGGGCTAGTGAGGCGAATGCTTCAGGTTACAAGAAAAATAAAGATCTTCTAACCGTGCTAACATGTGCGAACGCTGCTGGATCACACCGGGTTAAACTTCTTGTTATTGGGAAGTATAAAAATCCCCATGCATTTAAAAATGTGAGGCACTTACCTGTTGAGTACAAAGCTCAAAAAAATGCTTGGATGGATAAGGAAATCTTCTCCGATTGGTTCCATCATATTTTTGTTCCATCTGTGAGGGAACATTTCCGTAAAATAGGGAAACCTGAAGATAGCAAATGCATTTTATTGCTTGATAATTGTAGAGCCCATCCGCATGAATCCGAGTTGGTTTCGGGAAATATTTTCACCATTTATTTACCACCAAATGTAACTTCTCTCATACAACCCATGGACCAGGGCGTTATCCAAAATCTGAAGTGTCATTACAAGAAAGACTTCCTACGTAAACTGATAAGCCAAGATGACAATATTCATGCATTTCAGAAGGAATACAATATTAAAGATGCCATCTATAATGTTGCATGTTCCTGGAACTTTGTGAAAGGTCACACTCTGAGGCAAGCCTGGCGCAAATTGTGGCCTTCTGTATGTTTGCTGAAGGTTCTTCTTCAGAGGAGGAATTTCATGGGTTCAATGTTCGTCCCAAGAAGAGTACAATAATGGAAATGGCTGGCATGGTGAAAAATGTAGGCCCAACAAACCCTCTACGTCACCTCAGTGAAAGTGATATCGAGCAGTGGGTTGATGCAGATGGAGAAGTTGGTGTTGTGCATATGCTAAGCGATGATGAAATAATTGAGAATGTTTTGAATCCAAAGAAAGAAAAGGAAAGTGAGATGGAAAGTGAAGAGGATGATATTTCTGAAGAGAACAAGATTTCTTGGGCTAAAGCTGCAGAAGGATTTTCTTCAATCCTCCAATTTGCTGAAAGGCAGACTTGCTACTCTGCCCAAGAAGTTATGCAACTCCATATTCTGCATTCCACGTTTCTACAGAAAAGGCAAGAGTCCACTAAGCAAACCAACATCCGCAACATGTATAAGAAAGCTTCCAAAAGAGTCGAAGCAGCGGAAGTGCCTGAAGAATTTGTGGCATCTGTGGAAGTGCATGGTCCTGGGACCCAGAAGGCACGGATATTCCTGATGAACCAGCTGACTTGGAATAAGTGTACAGTCAACTACAGTACTGTATACAGTCGTTTATAAGTTTTGCTTTACTGTTAAGTAATTAAAGAGTTATGGATTACCCTCAACTGGCAGTACTGTACTTAATCAAGCATCTTCCACCATCCATTTAACACAACATTCTATAAGTGAGTACCCAAATACTGTATACTGCACATTTCTTGATTTTTTTATTTTTGTTTGTTAAAAATAGCCTCTGTAGATATAACTCTCCGTTATCCGGAATTTTTATTCAACCGGCACCATCCCGGTCCCGTCGGTGCCGGATACCAAAGAGTTTCCTGTACCAACGACATAGGTAGGACAAAGAAAGAGGTTCTGCTGAGAGAGTTTGAGCAGCTAGGGACTAAATTAAAAAGCAGAACCACAAAGGTCATAATCTCTGCATTATTACCTGAGCCACGAGCAAATTGGCAAAAGGGTCAATAGGATCAGGGAGATGAATATGTGGCTCAAAGATTGGTGTGGGAGAAGTGGGTTTTGATTCGTGGGGCACTGGCACCAGTACTGGGGAAAGAGAGAGCTGGTCTGTTGGGATGGACTACACCTGAACCATGCTGGGACCAGAGTTCTAGCGAATCGAATAACTAGTCAGGTAGATAGGGCTTTAAACTAAATAATGGGGGGAGGGTCCTGGTGGAGAGAAATCTAGAATGCTAAAGAGAAAAGACAAGGAAGCAGTGCAGGAAAGTGATTGGGGTAAGGATAACCAGATTGTGTCAGGAAGGGACAGAGCGTACAAACAAAGGAGTGCACTAACAAATAAGGTCCGGGTAAGAAAAAATGACAATAAGACAAATAGGGCCATAGTACAAAAAAATGTTAAGATGTCTAAAAATGTTAAAAAGACAAATCTAAAGGCACTGTATCTGAATGCACGAAGCATTTGTAATAAGGTAGACGAATTAACAGTGCAAATAAATGTAAACGGATACAATATAATTGCGATTATGGAGACATGGTTGCAGGGTGACCAAGGCTGGGAGCTGAATATCCAAGGATATTTGATATTTAGGAAGGACAGGCAAAAAGGAAAAGGAGGTGGGGTGGCCTTGTTAGTAAAGGATGAAATCAGAGCAATAGTGAGAAAGGATATTGGCTCAGAAAATCAAGATGTAGAATCAGTCTGGGTGGAGCTAAGAAGCACCAAGGGGCAGAAAACATTGATGGGAGTTGTCCATAGGCCTCCAAACAGTAGTGGTAATGTAGGGGATGGCATCAAACAGGAAATTAGAGATGCACGTAACAAGGGTAGTACAGTAAACATGGGTGACTTTAATCAACATATAGACTGGCCAAACCAAATTAGCAATAATACTGTGGAGGATGAATTCCTGGAGTGTGTACGAGATGTTTTTTTAGACCAGTATGTTGAGGAGCCAACTAGGGGACAGGCTATCCTAGATTGGGCATTGTGCAATGAAAACATAAGAATATAAGAAATAGGAGCAGGAGTAGGCCAATCGGCCCCTCGAGCCTGCTCCGCCATTCAATAAGATCATGGCTGATCTGATCCTAACCTCAAATCTACAGAACACAAGAAGTAGGAGCAGGACCCGGCCACTCAGCCCCTGGGCCCTCTCCGCCACCCACAGGGCCATGACCGATCCGAACTCAGCCTCATGTCCAATTTCCTGCCCGCTCCCCGTAACCCCTAATTCCCTTTACTTCTAGGAAACTGTCTATTTCTGTTTTAAATTTATTTAATGATGTGGTTAGCACTGGTGCCTCACAGCGCCAGGGACCCGGGTTCGAATCTGACCTCGGGTGACTGTCTGTGTGGAGTTTGCACATTCTCCCCGTGTCTGCGTGGGTTTCCTCCGGGTGCTCCGGTTTCCTCCCACAGTCCAAAAATGTGCGGGTTAGGTTGATTTGGCTATGATAAATTGACCCTTAGTGTTAGGGGGGGATTAAATATGTGGGGTTATTGGGATATGTTAGGGGGAATTAAATGCGTGGGGTTATGGGGGTAGGGTGGGATATGTGTACTGTGGGGATTAAAGCAGGGACAGGGTACTGGATTTGGATGATCAGCCATGATCGTATTGAATGGTGGAGCAGGCTCGACGGGCCGAATGGCCTACTCCTGCTCCTAGATTCTATGTTTCTATGTTTCTATGTTTCTATGTTTCTATGTTTCTATGTTTCTATGATGTAGCTTCCACAGCTTCCTGGGGCAGCAAATTCCACAGACCTACTACCCTCTGAGTGAAGAAGTTTCTCCTCATCTCAGTTTTGAAAGAGCAGCTACTTATTCTAAGATTATGCTACCTAGCTCTAGTTTCACCCATCCTTGGGAACATCCTTACCGCATCCACCTGATCAAGCCCCTTCACAAACTTATATGTTTCAATAAGATCGCCTCTCATTCTTCTGAACTCCAATGAGTAGAGTCCCAATCTACTCAACCTCTCCTCATATGTCCACCCCCTCATCCCTGGGATTAACCGAGTGAACCTTCTTTGTACTGCCTCGAGAGCAAGTATGTCTTTTCTTAAGTATGGACACCAAAACTGTATGCAGTATTCCAGGTGCGGTCTCACCAATACCTTACATAACGGCAGCAATACCTCCCTGTTTTTATAATCTATCCCCCTAGCAATAAAAGCCAACATTCTGTTGGCCTTCTTGATCACCTGCTGCACCTGCATACTGACTTTTTGATTTTCTTGCACTAGGACCCCCAGATCCCTTTGTACTGCAGTACTTTCCAGTTAATTAATAATCTTGTTGTGCTTGGTCCTTGAGGGAAGAGTGACCATAACATGATAGAATTCTTCATTAAAATGGGAAGTGAAGAAGTCCAATCTGAAACTAGGGTCCTAAATCTAAACAAAGGAAACTACGATGGTATGAGGAGTGAGTTGGCTATGATAGATTGGGGAGCATCATTAAAAGGCAAGACGGTGGATAGGCAATGGCGAACATTTAAGGAACGAATGCATGAATTGCAACAGTTATACATTACTTTCTGGCGCAAAAACACAAAAGGAAAAGCGGCCCAACCATGGCTAACAAAAGAAATTAAGGACAGTATTAGATCCAAAGAGGAGTCGTATAAAATTGCCAGAAAAAGTAGCAAGCCTGAGGATTGGGAGCAGTTTAGAGTTCAGCAAACAAGGACCAAGAGATTGATGAAGAGGGGAAAAATAGAGTATGAGAGTAAACTTGCAAGGAACATAAAAGCGGATTGTAAAAGCTTCTACAAGTATGTAAAAAGAAAAAGATTAGTGAAGACAAATGTGGGTCCCTTACAGTCAGAAACAGGAGAATTTATAATGGGGAACAAGGAAATGACATAGCAATTAAACAAATACTTTGGTTCTGTCTTCACGGAAGAGGACACAAATAACTTCCCAGAAATGCTAGGGAACCAAGGGTCTAGTGAGAAGGAGGAATTAAAGGAAATTAGTATTAGTAAAAAAATAGTGCTGGAAAAATTAATGGGACTGAAAGCTGATAAATCCCCAGGGCCTGATAATCTGCATCACAGAGTACGAAAAGAGGTAGCCATGGAAATAGTGGATGCATTGGTTGTCATGTTCCAAAATTCTATAGATTATGGAACACTTCCTGCAGATTGGAGGGTGGCAAATGTAACCCTACTATTTAAAAAAGGAGGGAGAGAGAAAACAGGGAACTACAGATCGGTTAGCCTAACATCAGTAGCAGGTAAAATGCTAGAGTCTATTACAAAGGATGTGATAACAGGACACTTAGAAAATATCAACGGGATTAGACAGTCAACACGGATTTATGAAAGGGAAATCTTGTTTCACAAACCTACTGGAGCTTTTTGAGGATGTAACTGGTAGAATAGATAAGGGAGAACCAGTGGATGTGGTGTATTTGGATTTTTAGAAGGCCTTTGATAAAGTCCCACATAAGAGGTTAGTGTGCAAAATTAAAGCACATGGGATTGGGGGTAAAGGAGCTGAATTCCAGAGGTGAGGTGAGAGTGACTGCCCTTGACATCAAGGCAGCATTTGACCGAGTCTGGCATCAAGGAACCCTAGTGAAACTGAAGTCAATGGGAATCAGGGGGAAAACGCTCCACTGGCTGAAGTCATACCTAGCACAAAGGAAGATGTTTGTGGTGGGTGAAGGTCAATCATCACAGCCCCAGGACATCGCTGCAGGAGTTCCTCAGGGCAGTGTCCTAGGCCCAACCATCTTCAGCTGCTTCATCAATGACCTTCCCTCCAACATAAGGTCAGAAATGGGGATGTTCGCTGATGACTGCACAGTGTTCAGCGCCATTCACAACTCCACAGATAATGAAGCAGTCCATGCCCGCATGCAACCAGACCTGGACGACATTCAGGCTTGTGCTGATAAGTGCCAGGCAATGACTATCTCCAACAAGCGAGAGTCTAACCACTTCCCCTTGACATTCAATGGCATTACCATCGCCGAAACCCCCACCATCAACATCCTGGGGGTCACCATTAACCAGAAACTTAACTGGACCAGCCACATAAATACTGTGGCAACAAGAGCAGGTCAGAGGCTAGGTATTCTGTGGCGAGTGTCTCACCTCTTGACTCCCCAAAGCCTTTCTACCATCTACAAGGCACAAGTAAGGAGTGTGATGGAATACTCTCCACTTGCCTGGATGAGTGCAGCTCCAACAACACTCAAGAAGCTTGACACCATCCAGGACAAAGCAGCCCGCTTGATTGGCACCCCATCCACCACCTTAAACATTCACTCCCTCCACCACCGGCGTACCGTGGCTGCAGTGTGTACCATCTACAAGATGCACTGCAGCAACTCGCCAAGGCTTCTTCAGCAGCACCTCCCAAACCCACGACCTCTTCCACCTAGAAGGACAAGGGCAGCAGGTGCATGGGAACACCACCACCTCCAAGATCCCCTCCAAGTCACACACCATCCTGACTTGGAACTATATCGCCGATCCTTCATCGTCGCTGGGTCAAAATCCTGGAACTCCCTCCCTAACAGCACTGTGGGAGTACCTTCACCACACGGACTGCAGCGGTTCAAGAAGGCGGCTCACCACCACCTTCTCAAGGGCAACTAGGGATGGGCAATAAATGCTGGCATTGCCAGCAACGCCCTGATCCCATAAACGTTTAAAAAAATATATATTTACTGGCATGGATTGAAAATTGGTTAACAGACAGGAAACAGAGAGTAGGAATAAATGGGTCTTTTTCGGGGTGGCAGGCGGTGACTAGTGGGGTAACGCAGGGATCAGTGCTTGGGCCCCAGTTATTCACAATATATATCAATGATTTGGATGAGGGAACCAAATGTAATATTTCCAAGTTTGCTGACGACATGAAACTAGGTGGGATTGTGAGTTGTGAGGAGGCTTCAAAGAGGCCTGAGCATATTTTAATGATTTTTCATCATTCCAAATTAATGCCACCTTCTCTGGAGTCATGGGTGGGCGTGTGCCTGTTGTCATAGGTTGGCCCATCAAGATCTCATGTGGTTTCAGACCTGTGTTTCTATTTTTCTGATTTCTCAGGGCATACATTACTACTGGCACGGCATCCAACCATTGCAACCCATTTTGCTGGCATACTTTGGTTAGGGCGGCCTTGATTTCCCCATTCACTCTTTCCACTATTCCTGAGGATTGTGGCTGGTAAGGTATGCGCAATTTCCATTGAAATCCAAGGGCTTCAGTTAAGTTTTTTATGAGTTTGCTGGTGAAATGAGTTCCTCTGTCACTGTTTATTCCCATAGGTATTCCAAATCTAGGTATTATTTCTTTTAGCAGAATGCTTACTACTGTTCTGGCATCATCCCTCCTAGTGGGGTATGCCTCTACCCATCTGGAGAACATATCTACTATTACCAGTATGTACTTAAATCCTTTTACTGCGGGCATATGTACAAAATCTATCTGTAGATTCTCAAAGGGCAGCTCTGGTTGGGGTAGGTGATCAAAATTTGCAGGCGATTTCCCTCTATTGTTCTGCTGACATACTAAACACGTTCTGGCAACTTTTTCAATTGTTACTGTTATTCCTGGTGCATACCATTGTTGGGACAATGCATGTGCCATCCCTCCTTTGCCCATGTGAGCCTGTCCATGTGCCAGGCGAGATAGGGGCAAAAACAAGCTTCATGGGCAAACCACTCGGCCATCAGGATGCATCCATGCATCATGATCTTGATAGCAACCTGCCTTACTCCAAGT
Source organism: Squalus acanthias (assembly GCA_030390025.1). Lineage (NCBI taxonomy): Eukaryota > Metazoa > Chordata > Chondrichthyes > Squaliformes > Squalidae > Squalus > Squalus acanthias. The sequence continues at coordinate 15,923,468 of CM059425.1, read as the reverse complement.
ACGTTTTTCTTGGACTGTTGCCTGACTTTGGGCCTGTCGTAGTAGATCAGCATCAATGCTACTAGGAAGTTCTGGAGGAAAGTTACTAACGGTATTTTTGGCGGCTTGAAGCTGTGGGGCCTGCCTCAGTGCGACCTCTTTAGCCGCACTATCAGCAAACCTATTTCCACACGAGACTTCATCACCTGCCATGGTGTGGGCCTCACATTTTAGTACTGCAATTTTACTTGGCAACTGAATAGCCTCCAACAAATTTAACACCATTTGCGCATGCTTAATAGGTTTTCCTGAGGATGTAATAAAACCTCTGTTTTTCCATAATTGTCCAAAATCATGCACTACCCCAAATGCATAACGGGAGTCAGTATAGATATTGACGCTTTGATCTTTAGCCAAAATACAGGCTCTGGTTAATGCATATAGTTCAGCTGCCTGTGCAGATGTGCCAGGTGGCAACGCATAAGCTTCCAATACTTCATGAGGAGTCACCACCGCATAACCTGCTAATAGTTGATCATCACTAGGTCGATGCGAAGAACCATCCGTGAAGAGGATCAAGTCAGGATTATCAATAGGATCACTTAGCAAATCTGGCCTGGGTGTAGTGGTGGCTTCAACAGTTAACAAGCAGTCGTGTTCTGGTTCATCTGGATATTCTGTTGGTATTGGCACGAAGGTCGCCGGGTTGACAGCTGGTGATCGCTGGTAGGTATAATTAGAGTGTGACAAGAGGATTATCTCATACCCAGTCCTTCTTGCCGCCGTAAAGTGCTGAGTAGCTGCCGAATTTAATAATAGCAGTACTGCGTGGGGAACAATTACCACACAAGGGTGATCAAGCACAATAGGGATGGATTTTTCCACTATTGTGGCGGTTGCGGCAATGGCTCGGAAGCAGGCTGGCATGCCTCTCACTACGGCTGCTAAGGCTACAGAGTAATATGCTACAGGCCTTTTTCCTCCCCCATGTTCTTGTGCCAGTACTCCTGTTGCAAAGCCTTCTCTTTCATTGACGTATGACTGAAAAGGCTTATTATACTTAGGTAGTCCTAACGCGGGAGCACTGACCATAGCCTTTTTTAGATCACTGAATGCCTTATCTCATTCTGACGTCCATTCGACTATGGGGGGCTCTGTCTGCAACGTAGCTGATCGTAAGACCGCATCCATTTCTCTGTAGTCAAAGATCCATTGTCTACAATAACCCACCATTCCCAGAAACGACAAAATGTCCTTCTTTGTTCGCGGGATCGGCACTTTATCCACTGCTCTTATTCTTTCCAGTCCCAATCTTCGCTGTCCATGCTCCAACTGAAAACCCAAATACTGGACGGACGTTTGGCAGAACTGCAACTTCTCGGAGGACACCCTGTGTCCCCTGCTAGCCAGATGCTGGAGTAATTTTATAGTATCTTTTTGGCAGTCTGGCCCGGTTCGGGAGGCAAACAAAAGGTCATCTGCGTACTGGATTAAGGTGGACTGATCCGATAACTGACATTCCTCCAAGTCATTTTTAACCGCTGCCGCATACACCGCAGGACTTTCAGTATACCCCTGGGGCAACCTGGTCCAGGTATATTGCTGATTTTTATAAGTAAAGGCAAACAGATATTGACTGTCCTTATGCAGTGGTATGGAGAAGAAAGCAGAACACAAATCGATAACTGAAAAGGTAGTTGCATCAGCTGGTATAGAGGAGAGGATGATGTTGGTATCTGCCACCAAGGGAGCAATGGGAATGACTATTTTATTGATCGCCCGGAGATCTTGCACAAAACGCCAGTCATTTGGTCTTCCTACTTTCGGGATGCGCAAAATAGGAGTGTTGCAGGGGCTCTGTGTTTTGAATAAAACCCCTTGCTGCAGTAAAGAATGTATTACCGCTGCTATTCCTTCCTCGGCCTCTGGGGCCAGGCGGTACTGCTTTAGACAGGGCAAAACAGCATTCTTCTGTGGCTGGACCCTATGTTCAGGTGCCGAATGCACCTTTCCCACATGATTCTTGTGCTTTGCCCATAATTCAGAAGGTACTTTAGTCAATGCCCATGGTAACAATTGCGGATTTTCCTTAGGGGGCTGCTGTCTTTCAAAAATAGTATCCCATTCTTTTCTTAACCAGCGAATTTTTCCTTCTGTTTCATTAAAGAATTCTATCTCCACCTTTCCAGCTTGAATTGGCAACGTGATGGAATAGACTGTCTTGTGGTGTGTATTCTTTTTATCATCTCCCCCACTTCCTTCGCCTTAGCCGGGGCTCTGACTGCTATAGTCAGGTGGGGTTCGGGTGTGTGATGCATCCTAAATCTTTCTTTTTGTTCGTGTGTAAGGTGAACCAACATTCCCAGGCCTTTGTCTCCAAAGAATAAATAAGGTGAAATCTGCAGCAATTCTGGCTGGTTTAGGTATGAGCAAACCAATTCTTGATAATTGGGTGTTTCTTTATGCGTGTACCATGCCGTACAATGGGTCCGTTTCTTTTCTCTACTGGTTTCAATAATATATTGTAAATACTGCTCCTGAGGATCTTCCAATTCCTGCAAGGCTTGGTATACATTTTTTACCAATTGGCCATAAGGATTGCTATTCAGCTGCCAGCAGTACAAAATGGGGGCTCCGTCTACTTGCTTTTCCTCTATCATTAAATTCATTAGCTGATGAGTTTGTATTTGAGGCAGTTCCATGAACATGCCGTCTCGAGTGCAGTATATAACTGCTCCCAATTTACATAAAGCCTGTCTTCCCAACATAGGGAGAGGGGCGGTCTGGGAAATTATGAGGGTGTCTGTGACGGATTGCCCGTGCACTTGAATTTCATAGGTTTGGAGAGGGATTCTAACATAGGGATACCAGCTACTCCCATGCTTACAACGTTAAATTGACTGGCGGGTATATCCACAGAGGCGGGTACAGAGGACATTGTTGCACCGGTATCGACCAGTAGGTCCAAATGGCTATTTCCTATTTTAACTGTAGCCATAGGCTGTTCTCTCATGGATTTGGACAATCTGATCACAGCCGCCTGTACCACCGCTTCTCCGTGGCACCCCTATGCGGATGGATTAGGGTTGCTGAAAGAAAAGGAAGTTCCTTCTGCCCCTGGAGCTGGATACCCTCCTTGTTGGCCGTACCCCTGCTGTGGCCTTGGGGGGCATCGGCAATCTCTAGCCCAATGTCCTCTTTTCCCACAGTTCCTACATTCATCCTGTGATCTATCTCTCATTTGCCATTGTCCTCTTCCCCTTCCTCTGCCTCTACCATAACCTCCTCTTCCTGCAAGTCCTCTTTTATTCTGTTGGAAATATTGTCCCGCTGTTTTTGGCTTTTGCTCTTTCGACTGAGTAAAGAGTCCTTCCCTATCCATATTTACCAGAGCAGTAACTACGACCGCCCAGGGCTGAGTCTGCCAATTTAGATTAATCATTTTAAAGGCTTGAGCTTGAAAGGGTAACATGCAGTTTAGCAGTGTTTGTACTGCCAAAGGTCCATTGTCTACTAACGGAACTCCTGCATGTTCCTCCCACTTGCTTTTAAATCGAGCTACAAAATCAGGAATTGTCTCCTCCTTTCTCTGCAGACATCGAGTAACTTCTCCTATGTCACTATGCTTCTTGGCTCCTCTCATTATAGCCTCTTTACCTCGATGTTCTAACCAGTGAGCAAAAGACTCATTTCCCTGGTCCAGTTGTACATCATCTTGTCGCCAATCTCCATTTTCTCCTGGGGGAACAGCAAATCCGTCCCTTAGGGTCGACCATGAGGACCCATACGCACATTTTAGCAGCAATAGCACATCCCCAGGAAGAGGGCTGTAAATGGTACACATTTGTTCTAGCCAATTATGAAAGGCAGTGGGTTTCTTTAAGGGGTCTGGTGCCTCGGCTATCACAGCTCTAGCTTCCGCTGGGGACCATGGTTTTAACACTGCCACCTCTCCTGTCATGACTCGAGGAAGTTGATGGGCAGTAGTGTCAGGTTCGAGCGCGCCTCTGTCTCTAGGGGCTGTTTCTTTTGTTTGTGGCCTAGTTGTAGGTCCTTTTCGTGAGGGTAGGTCCTGTATGGGGGTACAGCTGGCTGTGGTGCCGCTAGACCTGCTGGATTGTATGGAAATCGTGCCGGTTGCTGTCTTAGAGCAGCCGCTATCATTAGTAAATTATCTAACTCTTCCCCCATCTCAACCGGATCTCCCGCTGGGGTTCGGGGATACATTCCCACAACAGGAGCCTCAGGCAGCACCTCTTCCTTTTTCTGACTAGCCTCTGCCTCTTCCTGTTTTCCCTTCTTCTTTGGGGGTTGGTGTCTTTTTGCTACTCCCATCCACCCAGCAAAGCATCCATAACATATAGGGGGTGTCCCACTCAGGATCCCCTCCTTTATTTCTAGTAATTTCTTCCCATTCTTTTATTAAAGGTATTTTAAAACTTCCCCCATAAGGCCAATCTCCATCCGACCATCCATACAGATCACTACTAAAAGTTACCGCATACCGATCGTCTCCGATATTACAGTATCGGCTGGCGATTCCGGTGAAACGATGGGATCTCCTACCTTTTTTCGATGTCGCACGAGCTTTTATATTCTGTCATTCGTTCTTTTACATATCTTGATTTTACCATTTGCAGCCTCCTGTTTGACCTTGCCTCGGGCTCCGTTCTTGGCAGGATCGGACGAATCCGCTCGACTGCCGTTACTTCCCATCTTCCCCTTACTCCTGTAACTTAGTTTTAAACTTACTGGTTATACAACCGCGGGTTACTTTATATACACAAAATACAATTTCCTTTGTCGAATTGGAGCCGAAGCGGGCCAAGTGATATACAAGGTCGACGCTATACCCAACTTAGATCTTCTTAGTTCTTTTGGATCCCGTTGTTAGGGATCCTGCCGACTACGCCAAATTCTGTCGCGGAAATTAACTATCAGACGGAGACTTCGAGGTTCGCTTTAGGAATTTATTTCATGATATCACGGAGAGTCTGCAGCAGCCCCTACTGCTCACCAGCACTCTAAATTACTATTGTACAGCGCTCATAGTTACACAGCAAGGGAAACAACTTCATGTGATTAGCTTACCTTACATTTCAACGTATGGTTTCATAGGTTCCATTGTTCTCAAGAAACAGATTAACATGTTCACATTTTATCACCAGATGTCCTAAGCCAAAAGCTCAGCTTGATTTTATTATAGCAGTCAGCAGTTCTTTTAGTCTTAACTAGTTTAGTGTCCTTTGTTCAATTAGTAAAGTGGTCAAGTATCCCAGCATGCCTTAATGTTTAATACGTTTTCTCCCACACTATCACATCGTTATCATCTCATTAATAGCACATCATAATCACTTTAATATCACGTCATTATCACCACATTAATATCACATCATCATCACATTAATATCACATCATCATCACATTAATATCACATCATAATCATCACATTAATATCACATCATCATCACATTAACATCACATCATCATCACATTAATATCACATCATCATCAGATGAATATCACATCATCATCACACTAATATCACATCATCATCACATTAATATCACATCATCATCATCACATTAATATCACATCATCATCATCACATTAATATCACATCATCATCACATTATCACATCATGATCACATTAATATCACATCATCATCACATTAATATCACATCATCATCATCACATTAATATCACATCATGATCGCATTAATATCACATCATCATCACATTAATATCACATCATCATCATCACATTAATATCACATCATCATCACATTAATATCACATCATTATCACCACATTAATATCACATCATCATCACATTAATATCATCATCACCATCATCACATTAATATCACATCATTATCACCACATTAATATCACATCATCATCACATTAATATCATCATCACCATCATCACATTATGATCACATCATCATCACATTAATATCACATCATCATCACATTAATATCACATCATCATCATCACATTAATATCACATCATCACATCAATATCACAACATCATCACATTATCACATCATAATCGTCACATTAATATCACATCATCATCATCACATTAATATCACATCATCACATCAATATCACATCATCATCATCACATTAATATCACATCATTACCATCACATTAATATCACATCATCATCACATTAATATCACATCATAATCGTCACATTAATATCACATCATCACCATCACATTAATATCACATCATCATCATCACATTAATATCACATCATTACCATCACATTAATATCACATCATCACATTAATATCACATCATCATCATCACATTAATATCACATCATTACCATCACATTAATATCACATCATCATCACATTAATATCACATCATAATCGTCACATTAATATCACATCATTACCATCACATTAATATCACATCATCATCATCACATTAATATCACATCATCATCACATTAATATCACATCATTACCATCACATTAATATCACATCATCATCACATTAATATCACATCATAATCGTCACATTAATATCACATCATCACCATCACATCAATATCACATCAGCATCATCACATTAATATCACATCATCATCACATTAATATCACATCATCACCATCACATTTTTATCACATCATCATCACATTAATATCACAACATCATCACATTAATATCACATCATCATCATCACATTAATATCACATCATCATCATATTAATATCACATCATCATCATATTAATATCACAACATCATCACATTAATATCACATCATCTTATCACATTAATATCACAACATCATCACATTAATATCACATCATCTTATCACATTAATATCACATCTTCATCATATTAATATCACATCATCATCACATTAATATCACATCATCATCACATTAATATCACATCATCACATTATAATCATCACATTCATATCACATCGTCATCATCACATTAATTACACATCATCATCACATTAATATCACACCATCATCATCATCACATTAATATAACATCATCATCACATTAATATCACATCACCACCATCACATTTTTATCACATCATCATCACATTAATATCACAACATCATCACATTAATATCACATCATCATCATCACATTAGTATCACATCATCATCACATTAATATCACATCATCATCACATTAATATCACATCATCATCACATTAATATCACAACATCATCACATTAATATCGCATCATCTTATCACGTTAATATCACATCATCATCATCATATTAATATCACATCAGCATCATCATATTAATATCACAACATCATCACATTAATATCGCATCATCTTATCACATTAATATCACATCATCATCATCATATTAATATCACATCATCATCATCATATTAATATCACAACATCATCACATTAATATCACATCATCTTATCACATTAATATCACAACATCATCACATTAATATCACATCATCTTATCACATTAATATCACAACATCATCACATTAATATCACATCATCTTATCACATTAATATCACATCATCATCATATTAATATCACATCATCATCATCACATTAATATCACATCATCATCACATTAATATCACATCATCACATTATAATCATCACATTAATATCACATCGTCATCATCACATTAATTACACATCATCATCACATTAATATCACACCATCATCATCACATTAATATAACATCATCATCACATTAATATCACATCATCACCATCACATTTTTATCACATCATCATCACATTAATATCACATCATCATCACATTAATATCACATCATCATCACATTAATATCACATCATCATCACATTAATATCACATCATCACCATCACATTAATATCTCATCATCACCATCACATTAATATCACATCATCATCATCACATTACATGTCCGCATGCAACTAAACCTGGACGACTGTCAGGCTTGGGCTGATAAGTGGCAGGTAACATTTGTGCCACAGAAGTGCCAGGCAATGATTATTTCCAACAAGCAAGAGCCGAACAACCTCCCCTTGACATTCAATGGCATTACCATCAGCGTCAACAGCCTGGGGGTCACCATTGACCAGAAACTTAATCGGACCAGCCACATAAATACTGTGGCAACAAGAGCAGGTCAGAGGCTAGGTATTCTGCGGCGAGTGTCTCACCTCCTGACTCCCCAAAGCATTTCCACCATCTACAAGGCACAAGTAAGGAGTGTGATGGAATACTCTCTACTTCCCTGGATGAGTGCAGCTGCAACAACACTCAAGAAGCTCGGCACCATCCAGGACAAAGCAGCCCGTTTGATTGGCACCCCATCCACCACCTTAAACATTCATTCCCTCCACCACCAGCGCACCGTGGCTGCAGTGTGTACCATCTACAAAATGCACTGCAGCAAGTCGCCAAGGCTTCTTCGGCAGCATCTCCCAAACCCGCGACCTCTTCCACCTAGAAGGACAAGGGCAGCAGGCGCATGGGAACACCACCACCTCCAAGTTCCCCTCCAAGTCACACACCATTCTGACTTAGAAATATATCGCCGATCCTTCATCGTCGCTGGGTCAAAATCCTAGAACTCCCTACCTAACAGCACTGTGGGGGTACTTTCACCACATGGACTGGTTCATGAAGGCGGCTCACCACCACCTTCTCAAGGACAACTAGGGATGGGCAATAAATGCTGCCCTTGCCAGCGATGCCCTGATACCATAAGCGAATTTTTAAAAAATCATCACATTAATATCACATCATCATCACATTAATATCACATCATCATCACATTAATATCAAATCATTACCATCACATTAATATCACATCATCATCACTTTAATATCACATCATCATCACATTAATATCAAATCATTACCATCACATTAATATCACATCATCATCACTTTAATATCACATCATCACCATCACAGGGGCAGCACCAGGCGTACCTAAAAATGAGGTGCCAACCTGGGGAAGCTGCAACACAGGACTACATGCATGATAAACAGCTGAAACAGCATGCTATAGACAGAGCTAAGCGATCTCACAATCAACAGATCATATCAAAGCTCTGCAGTCCTGGCACATCCAGTCGTGAATGGTGGTGGACAATTAAACAACTATCAGGAGGAGGAAGCTCCAGGAACATCCCCATCCTCAATGATGGTGGAGCCCAGCACATGTGTGCAAAAGACAAGGCTGAAGTGTTTGCAACCATCTCCAGCCAGAAGTGCCGAGTGGATGAACCATATTGGCCTACTCCCGAGGTCCCCACTATCACAGAAGCCAGTCTTCAGCCAATTCGATTCACTCCACGTGATATCAAGAAACGGCTAAGCGCACTGGATACAGCAAAGGCTATGGGCCCCAACAACATCCCAGCTGTCGTGCTGAAGACTTGTGCTCCAGAACTAGCCGCGCCTCTAGCCAAGCTGTTCCAATACAGCTACAACACTGGCAGCTACCCGACAATGTGGAAAACTGCCCAGTATGTCCTGTCCACAAAAAGCAGGACAAATAAAATCCATCCAATCACTGCCCCATCAGTCTACTGTCAATCATCAGCAAAGTGATGGAAGTTGTCGTCGACAGTGCTATCAAGTGGCACATACTCACCAATAACCTGCTCACCGATGCTCAGTTTGGGTTCTGCTAGGACCACTCAGCTCCAGATGTCATTACAGTCTTGGTCCAAACATGGACAAAAGAGCTGAATTCCAGAGGTGAGGTGAGAGTGGCTGCCCTTGACATCAAGGCAGCATTTGACCGAGTGTGGCATCAAGGAACCCTAGTAAAACTGAAGTCAATGGAAATCAGGGGAAAAAGTATCCACTGGCTGGAGTCATACCTAGCACAAAGGAAGATGGTTGTGGTTGTTGGAGGCCAATCATCTCAGCCTCAGGACATCGCTGCAGGAGTTCCTCAGGGCAGTGTCCTAGGCCCAACCATCTTCTGTTGCTTCATCAATGACCTTCCCTCCATCATAAGATCAGAAGTGGGGATGTTCGCTGATGACTGCACAGTGTTCAGTGCAATTCGCAACTCCTCAGCTAATGATGCAGTCCATGCCTGCATGCAGCAAGACCTTGATGACATTCAGGCTTGGGCTGATAAGTGGCAGGTAACATTCGCATCACACAAGTGCCAGGCAATGACTATCTCCAACAAGAGAGAGTCTAACCACCGTCCATTGACATTCAACGGCATTACCATCACCGAATCCCCCACCATCAATATCCTGGGGGGTCACCATTGACCAGAAACTTAACTGGACCAGCCACATAAATACTGTGGCTACAAGAGCAGGTCAGAGGCTGGGTATTCTGTAGCGAGTGTCTCACCTCCTGACTTCCCAAATCCTTTCCACCATCTACAAGGCACAAGTCAGGAGTGTGATGGAATACACTGCACTTGCCTAGATGAGTGCAGCTCCAACAACACTCAAGAAGCTCGACACCATCCAGGATAAAGCAGCCGGCTTAATCGGCCCATCCACCACCTTAAACATTCACTCCCTCCACCACCAGCGTACCGTGGCTGCAGTGTGTACCATCTACAAGATGCTCTGCAGCAACTCGCCAAGGCTTTTTCGACAGCACCTCCCAAACCCGTGACCTCTATGACCTAGAAGGACAAGGGCAGCAGGCGCCTGGGAACACCATCACCTGCAAGTTCCGCTCCAAGTTACACATCATCTTGCCATGGAAGTATATCTCCGTTCCTTCATCATCGCTGGGACAACATTCTGGAACTCCCTCCCTAATCGCACTATGGGATTACCTTAACCACACGGACTGCAGCGGTTCAAGAAGGCAGCTCACCACCACCTTCTCAATGGCAGTGTCAGCTGTGGCTCAGTGGGTAGCACCCTCGCCTCTGAGTCCCACTCCAGCACAAAAAACTTAGGCTGACATTCCAGTACAGTGCTGAGGACGTGCTGCACTGTCGGAGGTGCTGTCTTTCGGATGAGATGTTAAATCAAGGCCGTGTCTGCTCTCTCAGGTGGGCATAAAAGATCCCATGACACTATTTTGAAGAAGAGCAAGGGAGTTATCCCATGTCCTGGCAAATATTTATCCCTCAATCAACATCACTAAAACAGATTATCTGGTCATCATCACATTGCTGTTTGTGAGAGCTTGCTGTACACAAATTGGCTGCCACGTTTCCTACATTACAACAGTGACTACAATCCAAAAAAGTACTTCATTGGCTGTGAAACATTTGAGATGTCCAGTGGTTGTGAAAGGTGCTATATAAATGCAAGTCTTTCTTCTCAAGAGCAATTAGGGATGGGCAATAAATGCTGTCCTTGCCAGCGACGCCCACATCCCAGGAATGAATTTTTAAAAAACACATCACCATCACATTAGTAGAACATCATCATCATCACATTCATAACACACAGCATCATCACATTGATATCACATCATCATAGGAACATAGGAATAGGAGTAGGCCATTTAACCTGTTTCACCACTCAGTGAGATCACGGCTGATCTGTATCTTGGCACCTTTTTTTTATTCGTTCCTGGGATGTGGGCATTGCTGGCAAGTGTGGGAGTTCGGTGAAGTGGGGGAAGGAGGTGCTTGCTTTTCTTAACTTCTCCCGCAGAGCAGCGGCGGACCTGAGCGGGAGCAGACCGAGGCCCGAGAGCGGGGATAAAAGCAGCAACAGACCTGCATCAACAGACCTGCATCAACAAGAGCAAACGGCAGTGTGACATCACAGGCAAGGCAGGTAAGTGATTGGTCGTGACTGTGGGCTAAGTTTTAAATTAACATATAACATATAACTAAATTTAAAAAACTAAACTTAATTTAATTAATTTAATAAACTAAACGAGGTAAATAATTTGATTAATACTAAACTAATTAATTAAATAAACAAATAAAATAATGGGAGAACAGGAGATGTGTTGCTGCTGCAATATGTGGGAGCTTGTGGACATTTTTGTCCAGGGCGACTACATCTGTGGCAAGTGTCTGCGGCTCGAGGAACTTCGGCTCCAAGTTGAGGAGTTGGAGTCCGAGCTGCAGACATTGCGAGACATCAGGGAGGGAGAAAGTTACCTGGATCTTTTGCTCCGGGAGGCAGCCACACCCCTTAGATTAAATACTTTAGAATTGACATGTGGTCAGGGACAGGAGGGTGTGACTGCAAGTGAGGCAGGTACGGGGATCCAGGAGGTAGTATTGAAGGAGCCTCAGTCCCTGCACTTGTCCAATAGATTTGAGGTTCTTGCAACCCTTGTGGACAAGTGCGGGGACTGCGGGGAGGACGAGCAAACAGACCAGGAAGCCGTTCGAGTGGGGGGAGTAAAAAGGAAGTTGGTTGTAGTAGGTGACAGTATAGTTAGGGGGATAAACACTGTTCTCTGCAGCCAGGAGCGTGAGTCCCGAAGGCTATGTTGCCTACCCGAAGCCAGGGTAAAGGACATCTCCTCCGGGCTGGAGAAGAACTTGGAGTGGGAGGGGGAGGATCCAGTTGTCGTGGTCCACGTAGGTACAGGAAACTCTCGTTTAAACGGCACCTAAACATCCGGAATTCTCTATTAACCGGCAAAATTCATACTCCGAAAACTCCTCTCAAATAACCGGCAATGTTTCCGAGTCTCCCGAGAACGCCGAGTTAGTCAGTGGGTGTAGTTCTCCAAAGTGCCACTACTCGGCTTCCTGGCACTATCGGAAGTCCGAACACTGCAATAACAGGAGTCTGATTCTCCCGCGCTGCCGGGAGTCTCTTCTGATCGGCCATTTTACTGTGTGTCTCCCGCGCTGCTGGTAGTCTCTTCTGATCCGCCATTTTACTGTGTGTCTCCCGCGCTGCCGGGAGTCTCTTCTGATACACCATTCTGCTGTGTGTCTCCCGCGCTGCTGGTAGTCTCTTCTGATACACCATTTTACTGTGTGTCTCCCACGCTGCTGGTAGTCTCTTCCGAGCCACCATTGTTCTGTGTGTCTCTCCATCTTTATCGGGAATTATCACCCCCATCTTGCATTATGGAATTCCCAAAAGCTGGTCCAAGCAAAAGGAAGAGAGTGGTGTTAACTTTAAAACAGAAAATCGAGATATGCCAACGACTTGAAAGGGGAGAGAAGCGTATCAACATTATGAATGAATTCAAAATCGGTTCGTCAACAATCTACGACATCAAATCGCAGAAGGATAAGCTGCTCAAGTTTTATTCAAGCTCGGAGACATCTAAGAGTGTAGAGAAACGGCGTACGCTTCGTAAGCCTAAGCTTGAAGAGCTGGATACCGTGCTTTATGAATGGTTTTCTCTTAAGCGTTCAGAGGGTGTTCCAATTTCCGGACCCATGCTAATCGAGAAAGCGAAGGATTTCTACGAAAGGATGGAGCTCACTGACAAGTGTGCTTTCTCCGAGGGATGGCTAACGTGCTTCAAGTTACGGCACGGGATACGACGACTCGATATTTCCGGGGAGAAGAAATCAGCTGATCACGACGCCGCAGAAGAATACTGCGATTATTTCAATCGGATTGTGCAGCAACATGATTTGTCGCCAGCACAGATATATAATGCCGATGAAACTGGCTTGTTTTGGAGCTTTTTGCCAGAATCAACGCTTGCTGGGGCTAGTGAGGCGAATGCTTCAGGTTACAAGAAAAATAAAGATCGTCTAACCGTGCTAACATGTGCGAACGCTGCTGGATCACACCGGGTTAAACTTCTTGTTATTGGGAAGTATAAAAATCCCCATGCATTTAAAAATGTGAGGCACTTACCTGTTGAGTACAAAGCTCAAAAAAATGCTTGGATGGATAAGGAAATCTTCTCCGATTGGTTCCATCATATTTTTGTTCCATCTGTGAGGGAACATTTCCGTAAAATAGGGAAACCTGAAGATAGCAAATGCATTTTATTGCTTGATAATTGTAGAGCCCATCCGCATGAATCCGAGTTGGTTTCGGGAAATATTTTCACCATTTATTTACCACCAAATGTAACTTCTCTCATACAACCCATGGACCAGGGCGTTATCCAAAATCTGAAGTGTCATTACAAGAAAGACTTCCTACGTAAACTGATAAGCCAAGATGACAATATTCATGCATTTCAGAAGGAATACAATATTAAAGATGCCATCTATAATGTTGCATGTTCCTGGAACTTTGTGAAAGGTCACACTCTGAGGCAAGCCTGGCGCAAATTGTGGCCTTCTGTATGTTTGCTGAAGGTTCTTCTTCAGAGGAGGAATTTCATGGGTTCAATGTTCGTCCCAAGAAGAGTACAATAATGGAAATGGCTGGCATGGTGAAAAATGTAGGCCCAACAAACCCTCTACGTCACCTCAGTGAAAGTGATATCGAGCAGTGGGTTGATGCAGATGGAGAAGTTGGTGTTGTGCATATGCTAAGCGATGATGAAATAATTGAGAATGTTTTGAATCCAAAGAAAGAAAAGGAAAGTGAGATGGAAAGTGAAGAGGATGATATTTCTGAAGAGAACAAGATTTCTTGGGCTAAAGCTGCAGAAGGATTTTCTTCAATCCTCCAATTTGCTGAAAGGCAGACTTGCTACTCTGCCCAAGAAGTTATGCAACTCCATATTCTGCATTCCACGTTTCTACAGAAAAGGCAAGAGTCCACTAAGCAAACCAACATCCGCAACATGTATAAGAAAGCTTCCAAAAGAGTCGAAGCAGCGGAAGTGCCTGAAGAATTTGTGGCATCTGTGGAAGTGCATGGTCCTGGGACCCAGAAGGCACGGATATTCCTGATGAACCAGCTGACTTGGAATAAGTGTACAGTCAACTACAGTACTGTATACAGTCGTTTATAAGTTTTGCTTTACTGTTAAGTAATTAAAGAGTTATGGATTACCCTCAACTGGCAGTACTGTACTTAATCAAGCATCTTCCACCATCCATTTAACACAACATTCTATAAGTGAGTACCCAAATACTGTATACTGCACATTTCTTGATTTTTTTATTTTTGTTTGTTAAAAATAGCCTCTGTAGATATAACTCTCCGTTATCCGGAATTTTTATTCAACCGGCACCATCCCGGTCCCGTCGGTGCCGGATACCAAAGAGTTTCCTGTACCAACGACATAGGTAGGACAAAGAAAGAGGTTCTGCTGAGAGAGTTTGAGCAGCGAGGGACTAAATTAAAAAGCAGAACCACAAAGGTCATAATCTCTGGATTATTACCTGAGCCACGAGCAAATTGGCAAAAGGGTCAATAGAATCAGGGAGATGAATATGTGGCTCAAAGATTGGTGTGGGAGAAGTGGGTTTTGATTCGTGGGGCACTGGCACCAGTACTGGGGAAAGAGAGAGCTGGTCTGTTGGGATGGACTACACCTGAACCATGCTGGGACCAGAGTTCTAGCGAATCGAATAACTAGTCAGGTAGATAGGGCTTTAAACTAAATAATGGGGGGGAGGGTCCTGGTGGAGAGAAATCTAGAATGCTAAAGAGAAAAGACAAGGAAGCAGTGCAGGAAAGTGATTGGGGTAAGGATAACCAGATTGTGTCAGGAAGGGACAGAGCGTACAAACAAAGGAGTGCACTAACAAATAAGGTCCGGGTAAGAAAAAATGACAATAAGACAAATAGGGCCATAGTACAAAAAAATGTTAAGATGTCTAAAAATGTTAAAAAGACAAATCTAAAGGCACTGTATCTGAATGCACGAAGCATTTGTAATAAGGTAGACGAATTAACAGTGCAAATAAATGTAAACGGATACAATATAATTGCGATTACGGAGACATGGTTGCAGGGTGACCAAGGCTGGGAGCTGAATATCCAAGGATATTTGATATTTAGGAAGGACAGGCAAAAAGGAAAAGGAG
The DNA here is from genome assembly GCA_030390025.1 of Squalus acanthias. Lineage (NCBI taxonomy): Eukaryota > Metazoa > Chordata > Chondrichthyes > Squaliformes > Squalidae > Squalus > Squalus acanthias. The sequence continues at coordinate 15,907,649 of CM059425.1, read as the reverse complement.
GTGGGGTGGCCTTGTTAGTAAAGGATGTAATCAGAGCAATAGTGAGAAAGGATATTGGCTCAGAAAATCAAGATGTAGAATCAGTCTGGGTGGAGCTAAGAAGCACCAAGGGGCAGAAAACATTAATGGGAGTTGTCCATAGGCCTCCAAACAGTAGTGGTAATGTAGGGGATGGCATCAAACAGGAAATTAGAGATGCACGTAACAAGGGTAGTAGAGTAAACATGGGTGACTTTAATCAACATATAGACTGGCCAAACCAAATTAGCAATAATACTGTGGAGGATGAATTCCTGGAGTGTGTACGAGATGGTTTTTTAGACCAGTACGTTGAGGAGCCAACTAGGGGACAGGCTATCCTAGATTGGGCATTGTGCAATGAAAACATAAGAACATAAGAAATAGGAGCAGGAGTAGGCCAATCGGCCCCTCGAGCCTGCTCCGCCATTCAATAAGATCATGGCTGATCTGATCCTAACCTCAAATCTAAAGAACACAAGAAGTAGGAGCAGGACCCGGCCACTCAGCCCCTGGGCCCGCTCCGCCACCCACAGGGCCATGACCGATCCGAACTCAGCCTCATGTCCAATTTCCTGCCCGCTCCCCGTAACCCCTAATTCCCTTTACTTCTAGGAAACTGTCTATTTCTGTTTTAAATTTATTTAATGATGTAGCTTCCACAGCTTCCTGGGGCAGCAAATTCCACACACCTACTACCCTCTGAGTGAAGAAGTTTCTCCTCATCTCAGTTTTGAAAGAGCAGCCACTTATTCTAAGATTATGCTACCTAGCTCTAGTTTCACCCATCCTTGGGAACATCCTTACCGCATCCACCTGATCAAGCCCCTTCACAAACTTATATGTTTCAATAAGATCGCCTCTCATTCTTCTGAACTCCAATGAGTAGAGTCCCAATCTACTCAACCTCTCCTCATATGTCCACCCCCTCATCCCTGGGATTAACCGAGTGAACCTTCTTTGTACTGCCTCGAGAGCAAGTATGTCTTTTCTTAAGTATGGACACCAAAACTGTATGCAGTATTCCAGGTGCGGTCTCACCAATACCTTACATAACGGCAGCAATACCTCCCTGTTTTTATAATCTATCCCCCTAGCAATAAAAGCCAACATTCTGTTGGCCTTCTTGATCACCTGCTGCACCTGCATACTAACTTTTTGATTTTCTTGCACTAGGACCCCCAGATCCCTTTGTACTGCAGTACTTTCCAGTTAATTAATAATCTTGTTGTGCTTGGTCCTTGAGGGAAGAGTGACCATAACATGATAGAATTCTTCATTAAAATGGGAAGTGAAGAAGTCCAATCTGAAACTAGGGTCCTAAATCTAAACAAAGGAAACTACGATGGTATGAGGAGTGAGTTGGCTATGATAGATTGGGGAGCTTCATTAAAAGGCAAGACGGTGGATAGGCAATGGCGAACATTTAAGGAACGAATGCATGAATTGCAACAGTTATACATTACTTTCTGGCGCAAAAACACAAAAGGAAAAGCGGCTCAACCATGGCTAACAAAAGAAATTAAGGATAGTATTAGATCCAAAGAGGAGTCCTATAAAATTGCCAGAAAAAGTAGCAAGCCTGAGGATTGGGAGCAGTTTAGAGTTCAGCAAACAAGGACCAAGAGATTGATTAAGAGGGGAAAAATAGAGTATGAGAGTAAACTTCCAAGGAACATAAAAGCGGATTGTAAAAGCTTCTACAAGTATGTAAAAAGAAAAAGATTAGTGAAGACAAATGTGGGTCCCTTACAGTCAGAAACAGGAGAATTTATAATGGGGAACAAGGAAATGACAGAGCAATTAAACAAATACTTTGGTTCTGTCTTCACGGAAGAGGACACAAATAACTTCCCAGAAATGCTAGGGAACCAAGGGTCTAGTGAGAAGGAGGAATTAAAGGAAATTAGTATTAGTAAAAAAATAGTGCTGGAAAAATTAATGGGACTGAAAGCTGATAAATCCCCAGGGCCTGATAATCTGCATCACAGAGTACTAAAAGAGGTAGCCATGGAAATAGTGGATGCATTGGTTGTCATCTTCCAAAATTCTATAGATTATGGAACACTTCCTGCAGATTGGAGGGTGGCAAATGTAACCCCACTATTTAAAAAAGGAGGGAGAGAGAAAACAGGGAACTACAGACCGGTTAGCCTAACATCAGTAGTAGGTAAAATGCTAGAGTCTATTACAAAGGATGTGATAACAGGACACTTAGAAAATATCAACGGGATTAGACAGTCAACACGGATTTATGAAAGGGAAATCTTGTTTCACAAACCTACTGGAGCTTTTTGAGGATGTAACTGGTAGAATAGATAAGGGAGAAACAGTGGATGTGGTGTATTTGGATTTTTAGAAGGCCTTTGATAAAGTCCCACATAAGAGGTTAGTGTGCAAAATTAAAGCACATGGGATTGGGGGTAAAGGAGCTGAATTCCAGAGGTGAGGTGAGAGTGACTGCCCTTGACATCAAGGCAGCATTTGACCGAGTCTGGCATCAAGGAACCCAAGTGAAACTGAAGTCAATGGGAATCAGGGGGAAAACGCTCCACTGGCTGAAGTCATACCTAGCACAAAGGAAGATGTTTGTGGTGGGTGAAGGTCAATCATCACAGCCCCAGGACATCGCTGCAGGAGTTCCTCAGGGCAGTGTCCTAGGCCCAACCATCTTCAGCTGCTTCATCAATGACCTTCCCTCCAACATAAGGTCAGAAATGGGGATGTTCGCTGATGACTGCACAGTGTTCAGCGCCATTCACAACTCCACAGATAATGAAGCAGTCCATGCCCGCATGCAACCAGACCTGGACGACATTCAGGCTTGTGCTGATAAGTGCCAGGCAATGACTATCTCCAACAAGCGAGAGTCTAACCACTTCCCCTTGACATTCAATGGCATTACCATCGCCGAAACCCCCACCATCAACATCCTGGGGGTCACCATTAACCAGAAACTTAACTGGACCAGCCACATAAATACTGTGGCAACAAGAGCAGGTCAGAGGCTAGGTATTCTGTGGCGAGTGTCTCACCTCTTGACTCCCCAAAGCCTTTCTACCATCTACAAGGCACAAGTAAGGATTGTGATGGAATACTCTCCACTTGCCTGGATGAGTGCAGCTCCAACAACACTCAAGAAGCTTGACACCATCCAGGACAAAGCAGCCCGCTTGATTGGCACCCCATCCACCACCTTAAACATTCACTCCCTCCACCACCGGCGTACCGTGGCTGCAGTGTGTACCATCTACAAGATGCACTGCAGCAACTCGCCAAGGCTTCTTCAGCAGCACCTCCCAAACCCACGACCTCTTCCACCTAGAAGGACAAGGGCAGCAGGTGCATGGGAACACCACCACCTCCAAGATCCCCTCCAAGTCACACACCATCCTGACTTGGAACTATATCGCCGATCCTTCATCGTCGCTGGGTCAAAATCCTGGAACTCCCTCCCTAACAGCACTGTGGGAGTACCTTCACCACACGGACTGCAGCGGTTCAAGAAGGCGGCTCAAGGGCAACTAGGGATGGGCAATAAATGCTGGCATTGCCAGCAACGCCCTGATCCCATAAACGTTTAAAAAAATATATATTTACTGGCATGGATTGAAAATTGGTTAACAGACAGGAAACAGAGAGTAGGAATAAATGGGTCTTTTTCGGGGTGGCAGGCGGTGACTAGTGGGGTAACGCAGGGATCAGTGCTTGGGCCCCAGTTATTCACAATATATATCAATGATTTGGATGAGGGAACCAAATGTAATATTTCCAAGTTTGCTGACGACATGAAACTAGGTGGGATTGTGAGTTGTGAGGAGGCTTCAAAGAGGCCTGAGCATATTTTAATGATTTTTCATCATTCCAAATTAATGCCACCTTCTCTGGAGTCATGGGTGGGCGTGTGCCTGTTGTCATAGGTTGGCCCATCAAGATCTCATGTGGTTTCAGACCTGTGTTTCTATTTTTCTGATTTCTCAGGGCATACATTACTACTGGCACGGCATCCAACCATTGCAACCCATTTTGCTGGCATACTTTGGTTAGGGCGGCCTTGATTTCCCCATTCACTCTTTCCACTATTCCTGAGGATTGTGACTGGTAAGGTATGCGCAATTTCCATTGAAATCCAAGGGCTTCAGTTAAGTTTTTTATGAGTTTGCTGGTGAAATGAGTTCCTCTGTCACTGTTTATTCCCATAGGTATTCCAAATCTAGGTATTATTTCTTTTAGCAGAATGCTTACTACTGTTCTGGCATCATCCCTCCTAGTGGGGTATGCCTCTACCCATCTGGAGAACATATCTACTATTACCAGTATGTACTTAAATCCTTTTACTGCGGGCATATGTACAAAATCTATCTGTAGATTCTCAAAGGGCAGCTCTGGTTGGGGTAGGTGATCAAAATTTGCAGGCGATTTCCCTCTATTGTTCTGCTGACATACTAAACACGTTCTGGCAACTTTTTCAATTGTTACCGTTATTCCTGGTGCATACCATTGTTGGGACAATGCATGTGCCATCCCTCCTTTGCCCATGTGAGCCTGTCCATGTGCCAGGCGAGATAGGGGCAAAAACAAGCTTCATGGGCAAACCACTCGGCCATCAGGATGCATCCCTGCATCATGATCTTGATAGCAACCTGCCTTACTCCAAGTACGTTTTTCTTGGACTGTTGCCTGACTTTGGGCCTGTCGTAGTAGATCAGCATCAATGCTACTAGGAAGTTCTGGAGGAAAGTTACTAACGGTATTTTTGGCGGCTTGAAGCTGTGGGGCCTGCCTCAGTGCGACCTCTTTAGCCGCACTATCAGCAAACCTATTTCCACACGAGACTTCATCACCTGCCATGGTGTGGGCCTCACATTTTAGTACTGCAATTTTACTTGGCAACTGAATAGCCTCCAACAAATTTAACACCATTTGCGCATGCTTAATAGGTTTTCCTGAGGATGTAATAAAACCTCTGTTTTTCCATAATTGTCCAAAATCATGCACTACCCCAAATGCATAACGGGAGTCAGTATAGATATTGACGCTTTGATCTTTAGCCAAAATACAGGCTCTGGTTAATGCATATAGTTCAGCTGCCTGTGCAGATGTGCCAGGTGGCAACGCATAAGCTTCCAATACTTCATGAGGAGTCACCACCGCATAACCTGCTAATAGTTGATCATCACTAGGTCGATGCGAAGAACCATCCGTGAAGAGGATCAAGTCAGGATTATCAATAGGATCACTTAGCAAATCTGGCCTGGGTGTAGTGGTGGCTTCAACAGTTAACAAGCAGTCGTGTTCTGGTTCATCTGGATATTCTGTTGGTATTGGCACGAAGGTCGCCGGGTTGACAGCTGGTGATCGCTGGTAGGTATAATTAGAGTGTGACAAGAGGATTATCTCATACCCAGTCCTTCTTGCCGCCGTAAAGTGCTGAGTAGCTGCCGAATTTAATAATAGCAGTACTGCGTGGGGAACAATTACCACACAAGGGTGATCAAGCACAATAGGGATGGATTTTTCCACTATTGTGGCGGTTGCGGCAATGGCTCGGAAGCAGGCTGGCATGCCTCTCACTACGGCTGCTAAGGCTACAGAGTAATATGCTACAGGCCTTTTTCCTCCCCCATGTTCTTGTGCCAGTACTCCTGTTGCAAAGCCTTCTCTTTCATTGACGTATGACTGAAAAGGCTTATTATACTTAGGTAGTCCTAACGCGGGAGCACTGACCATAGCCTTTTTTAGATCACTGAATGCCTTATCTCATTCTGACGTCCATTCGACTATGGGGGGCTCTGTCTGCAACGTAGCTGATCGTAAGACCGCATCCATTTCTCTGTAGTCAAAGATCCATTGTCTACAATAACCCACCATTCCCAGAAACGACAAAATGTCCTTCTTTGTTCGCGGGATCGGCACTTTATCCACTGCTCTTATTCTTTCCAGTCCCAATCTTCGCTGTCCATGCTCCAACTGAAAACCCAAATACTGGACGGACGTTTGGCAGAACTGCAACTTCTCGGAGGACACCCTGTGTCCCCTGCTAGCCAGATGCTGGAGTAATTTTATAGTATCTTTTTGGCAGTCTGGCCCGGTTCGGGAGGCAAACAAAAGGTCATCTGCGTACTGGATTAAGGTGGACTGATCCGATAACTGACATTCCTCCAAGTCATTTTTAACCGCTGCCGCATACACCGCAGGACTTTCAGTATACCCCTGGGGCAACCTGGTCCAGGTATATTGCTGATTTTTATAAGTAAAGGCAAACAGATATTGACTGTCCTTATGCAGTGGTATGGAGAAGAAAGCAGAACACAAATCGATAACTGAAAAGGTAGTTGCATCAGCTGGTATAGAGGAGAGGATGATGTTGGTATCTGCCACCAAGGGAGCAATGGGAATGACTATTTTATTGATCGCCCGGAGATCTTGCACAAAACGCCAGTCATTTGGTCTTCCTACTTTCGGGATGCGCAAAATAGGAGTGTTGCAGGGGCTCTGTGTTTTGAATAAAACCCCTTGCTGCAGTAAAGAATGTATTACCGCTGCTATTCCTTCCTCGGCCTCTGGGGCCAGGCGGTACTGCTTTAGACAGGGCAAAACAGCATTCTTCTGTGGCTGGACCCTATGTTCAGGTGCCGAATGCACCTTTCCCACATGATTCTTGTGCTTTGCCCATAATTCAGAAGGTACTTTAGTCAATGCCCATGGTAACAATTGCGGATTTTCCTTAGGGGGCTGCTGTCTTTCAAAAATAGTATCCCATTCTTTTCTTAACCAGCGAATTTTTCCTTCTGTTTCATTAAAGAATTCTATCTCCACCTTTCCAGCTTGAATTGGCAACGTGATGGAATAGACTGTCTTGTGGTGTGTATTCTTTTTATCATCTCCCCCACTTCCTTCGCCTTAGCCGGGGCTCTGACTGCTATAGTCAGGTGGGGTTCGGGTGTGTGATGCATCCTAAATCTTTCTTTTTGTTCGTGTGTAAGGTGAACCAACATTCCCAGGCCTTTGTCTCCAAAGAATAAATAAGGTGAAATCTGCAGCAATTCTGGCTGGTTTAGGTATGAGCAAACCAATTCTTGATAATTGGGTGTTTCTTTATGCGTGTACCATGCCGTACAATGGGTCCGTTTCTTTTCTCTACTGGTTTCAATAATATATTGTAAATACTGCTCCTGAGGATCTTCCAATTCCTGCAAGGCTTGGTATACATTTTTTACCAATTGGCCATAAGGATTGCTATTCAGCTGCCAGCAGTACAAAATGGGGGCTCCGTCTACTTGCTTTTCCTCTATCATTAAATTCATTAGCTGATGAGTTTGTATTTGAGGCAGTTCCATGAACATGCCGTCTCGAGTGCAGTATATAACTGCTCCCAATTTACATAAAGCCTGTCTTCCCAACATAGGGAGAGGGGCGGTCTGGGAAATTATGAGGGTGTCTGTGACGGATTGCCCGTGCACTTGAATTTCATAGGTTTGGAGAGGGATTCTAACATAGGGATACCAGCTACTCCCATGCTTACAACGTTAAATTGACTGGCGGGTATATCCACAGAGGCGGGTACAGAGGACATTGTTGCACCGGTATCGACCAGTAGGTCCAAATGGCTATTTCCTATTTTAACTGTAGCCATAGGCTGTTCTCTCATGGATTTGGACAATCTGATCACAGCCGCCTGTACCACCGCTTCTCCGTGGCACCCCTATGCGGATGGATTAGGGTTGCTGAAAGAAAAGGAAGTTCCTTCTGCCCCTGGAGCTGGATACCCTCCTTGTTGGCCGTACCCCTGCTGTGGCCTTGGGGGGCATCGGCAATCTCTAGCCCAATGTCCTCTTTTCCCACAGTTCCTACATTCATCCTGTGATCTATCTCTGATTTGCCATTGTCCTCTTCCCCTTCCTCTGCCTCTACCATAACCTCCTCTTCCTGCAAGTCCTCTTTTATTCTGTTGGAAATATTGTCCCGCTGTTTTTGGCTTTTGCTCTTTCGACTGAGTAAAGAGTCCTTCCCTATCCATATTTACCAGAGCAGTAACTACGACCGCCCAGGGCTGAGTCTGCCAATTTAGATTAATCATTTTAAAGGCTTGAGCTTGAAAGGGTAACATGCAGTTTAGCAGTGTTTGTACTGCCAAAGGTCCATTGTCTACTAACGGAACTCCTGCATGTTCCTCCCACTTGCTTTTAAATCGAGCTACAAAATCAGGAATTGTCTCCTCCTTTCTCTGCAGACATCGAGTAACTTCTCCTATGTCACTATGCTTCTTGGCTCCTCTCATTATAGCCTCTTTACCTCGATGTTCTAACCAGTGAGCAAAAGACTCATTTCCCTGGTCCAGTTGTACATCATCTTGTCGCCAATCTCCATTTTCTCCTGGGGGAACAGCAAATCCGTCCCTTAGGGTCGACCATGAGGACCCATACGCACATTTTAGCAGCAATAGCACATCCCCAGGAAGAGGGCTGTAAATGGTACACATTTGTTCTAGCCAATTATGAAAGGCAGTGGGTTTCTTTAAGGGGTCTGGTGCCTCGGCTATCACAGCTCTAGCTTCCGCTGGGGACCATGGTTTTAACACTGCCACCTCTCCTGTCATGACTCGAGGAAGTTGATGGGCAGTAGTGTCAGGTTCGAGCGCGCCTCTGTCTCTAGGGGCTGTTTCTTTTGTTTGTGGCCTAGTTGTAGGTCCTTTTCGTGAGGGTAGGTCCTGTATGGGGGTACAGCTGGCTGTGGTGCCGCTAGACCTGCTGGATTGTATGGAAATCGTGCCGGTTGCTGTCTTAGAGCAGCCGCTATCATTAGTAAATTATCTAACTCTTCCCCCATCTCAACCGGATCTCCCGCTGGGGTTCGGGGATACATTCCCACAACAGGAGCCTCAGGCAGCACCTCTTCCTTTTTCTGACTAGCCTCTGCCTCTTCCTGTTTTCCCTTCTTCTTTGGGGGTTGGTGTCTTTTTGCTACTCCCATCCACCCAGCAAAGCATCCATAACATATAGGGGGTGTCCCACTCAGGATCCCCTCCTTTATTTCTAGTAATTTCTTCCCATTCTTTTATTAAAGGTATATTAAAATTTCCCCCATAAGGCCAATCTCCATCCGACCATCCATACAGATCACTACTAAAAGTTACCGCATACCGATCGTCTCCGATATTACAGTATCGGCTGGCGATTCCGGTGAAACGATGGGATCTCCTACCTTTTTTCGATGTCGCACGAGCTTTTTTATTCTGTCATTCGTTCTTTTACATATCTTGATTTTACCATTTGCAGCCTCCTGTTTGACCTTGCCTCGGGCTCCGTTCTTGGCAGGATCGGACGAATCCGCTCGACTGCCGTTACTTCCCATCTTCCCCTTACTCCTGTAACTTAGTTTTAAACTTACTGGTTATACAACCGCGGGTTACTTTATATACACAAAATACAATTTCCTTTGTCGAATTGGAGCCGAAGCGGGCCAAGTGATATACAAGGTCGACGCTATACCCAACTTAGATCTTCTTAGTTCTTTTGGATCCCGTTGTTAGGGATCCTGCCGACTACGCCAAATTCCGTCGCGGAAATTAACTATCAGACGGAGACTTCGAGGTTCGCTTTAGGAATTTATTTCATGATATCACGGAGAGTCTGCAGCAGCCCCTACTGCTCACCAGCACTCTAAATTACTATTGTACAGCGCTCATAGTTACACAGCAAGGGAAACAACTTCATGTGATTAGCTTACCTTACATTTCAACGTATGGTTTCATAGGTTCCATTGTTCTCAAGAAACAGATTAACATGTTCACATTTTATCACCAGATGTCCTAAGCCAAAAGCTCAGCTTGATTTTATTATAGCAGTCAGCAGTTCTTTTAGTCTTAACTAGTTTAGTGTCCTTTGTTCAATTAGTAAAGTGGTCAAGTATCCCAGCATGCCTTAATGTTTAATACGTTTTCTCCCACACTATCACATCGTTATCATCTCATTAATAGCACATCATAATCACATTAATATCACGTCATTATCACCACATTAATATCACATCATCATCACATTAATATCACATCATCATCACATTAATATCACATCATAATCATCACATTAATATCACATCATCATCATCAGATGAATATCACATCATCATCACATTAATATCACATCATCATCACATTAATATCACATCATCATCATCACATTAATATCACATCATCATCATCACATTAATATCACATCATCATCACATTATCACATCATGATCACATTAATATCACATCATCATCACATTAATATCACATCATCATCATCACATTAATATCACATCATGATCGCATTAATATCACATCATCATCACATTAATATCACATCATCATCATCACATTAATATCACATCATCATCACATTAATATCACATCATTATCACCACATTAATATCACATCATCATCACATTAATATCATCATCACCATCATCACATTAATATCACATCATTATCACCACATTAATATCACATCATCATCACATTAATATCATCATCACCATCATCACATTAATATCACATCATCATCATCACATTAATATCACATCATCATCACATTAATATCACATCATCATCATCACATTAATATCACATCATCACATTAATATCACAACATCATCACATTATCACATCATAATCGTCACATTAATATCACATCATCATCATCACATTAATATCACATCATCATCACATTAATATCACATCATCACCATCACATTAATATCTCATCATCACCATCACATTAATATCACATCATCATCATCACATTACATGTCCGCATGCAACTAAACCTGGACGACTGTCAGGCTTGGGCTGATAAGTGGCAGGTAACATTTGTGCCACAGAAGTGCCAGGCAATGATTATTTCCAACAAGCAAGAGCCTAACAACCTCCCCTTGACATTCAATGGCATTACCATCAGCGTCAACAGCCTGGGGGTCACCATTGACCAGAAACTTAATCGGACCAGCCACATAAATACTGTGGCAACAAGAGCATGTCAGAGGCTAGGTATTCTGCGGCGAGTGTCTCACCTCCTGACTCCCCAAAGCCTTTCCACCATCTACAAGGCACAAGTAAGGAGTGTGATGGAATACTCTCTACTTCCCTGGATGAGTGCAGCTGCAACAACACTCAAGAAGCTCGGCACCATCCAGGACAAAGCAGCCCGTTTGATTGGCACCCCATCCACCACCTTAAACATTCATTCCCTCCACCACCAGCGCACCGTGGCTGCAGTGTGTACCATCTACAAAATGCACTGCAGCAAGTCGCCAAGGCTTCTTCGGCAGCATCTCCCAAACCCGCGACCTCTTCCACCTAGAAGGACAAGGGCAGCAGGCGCATGGGAACACCACCACCTCCAAGTTCCCCTCCAAGTCACACACCATTCTGACTTAGAAATATATCGCCGATCCTTCATCGTCGCTGGGTCAAAATCCTAGAACTCCCTACCTAACAGCACTGTGGGGGTACTTTCACCACATGGACTGGTTCATGAAGGCGGCTCACCACCACCTTCTCAAGGACAACTAGGGATGGGCAATAAATGCTGCCCTTGCCAGCGATGCCCTGATACCATAAGCGAATTTTAAAAAAATCATCACATTAATATCACATCATCATCACATTAATATCACATCATCATCACATTAATATCAAATCATTACCATCACATTAATATCACATCATCATCACTTTAATATCACATCATCATCACATTAATATCAAATCATTACCATCACATTAATATCACATCATCATCACTTTAATATCACATCATCAATATCACAGGGGCAGCACCAGGCGTACCTAAAAATGAGGTGCCAACCTGGGGAAGCTGCAACACAGGACTACATGCATGATAAACAGCTGAAACAGCATGCTATAGACAGAGCTAAGCGATCTCACAATCAACAGATCATATCAAAGCTCTGCAGTCCTGGCACATCCAGTCGTGAATGGTGGTGGACAATTAAACAACTATCAGGAGGAGGAAGCTCCAGGAACATCCCCATCCTCAATGATGGTGGAGCCCAGCACATGTGTGCAAAAGACAAGGCTGAAGTGTTTGCAACCATCTCCAGCCAGAAGTGCCGAGTGGATGAACCATATTGGCCTACTCCCGAGGTCCCCACTATCACAGAAGCCAGTCTTCAGCCAATTCGATTCACTCCACGTGATATCAAGAAACGGCTAAGCGCACTGGATACAGCAAAGGCTATGGGCCCCAACAACATCCCAGCTGTCGTGCTGAAGACTTGTGCTCCAGAACTAGCCGCGCCTCTAGCCAAGCTGTTCCAATACAGCTACAACACTGGCAGCTACCCGACAATGTGGAAAACTGCCCAGTATGTCCTGTCCACAAAAAGCAGGACAAATAAAATCCATCCAATCACTGCCCCATCAGTCTACTGTCAATCATCAGCAAAGTGATGGAAGTTGTCGTCGACAGTGCTATCAAGTGGCACATACTCACCAATAACCTGCTCACCGATGCTCAGTTTGGGTTCTGCTAGGACCACTCAGCTCCAGATGTCATTACAGTCTTGGTCCAAACATGGACAAAAGAGCTGAATTCCAGAGGTGAGGTGAGAGTGGCTGCCCTTGACATCAAGGCAGCATTTGACCGAGTGTGGCATCAAGGAACCCTAGTAAAACTGAAGTCAATGGAAATCAGGGGAAAAAGTATCCACTGGCTGGAGTCATACCTAGCACAAAGGAAGATGGTTGTGGTTGTTGGAGGCCAATCATCTCAGCCTCAGGACATCGCTGCAGGAGTTCCTCAGGGCAGTGTCCTAGGCCCAACCATCTTCTGTTGCTTCATCAATGACCTTCCCTCCATCATAAGATCAGAAGTGGGGATGTTCGCTGATGACTGCACAGTGTTCAGTGCAATTCGCAACTCCTCAGCTAATGATGCAGTCCATGCCTGCATGCAGCAAGACCTTGATGACATTCAGGCTTGGGCTGATAAGTGGCAGGTAACATTCGCATCACACAAGTGCCAGGCAATGACTATCTCCAACAAGAGAGAGTCTAACCACCGTCCATTGACATTCAACGGCATTACCATCACCGAATCCCCCACCATCAATATCCTGGGGGGTCACCATTGACCAGAAACTTAACTGGACCAGCCACATAAATACTGTGGCTACAAGAGCAGGTCAGAGGCTGGGTATTCTGTAGCGAGTGTCTCACCTCCTGACTTCCCAAATCCTTTCCACCATCTACAAGGCACAAGTCAGGAGTGTGATGGAATACACTGCACTTGCCTAGATGAGTGCAGCTCCAACAACACTCAAGAAGCTCGACACCATCCAGGATAAAGCAGCCGGCTTAATCGGCCCATCCACCACCTTAAACATTCACTCCCTCCACCACCAGCGTACCGTGGCTGCAGTGTGTACCATCTACAAGATGCTCTGCAGCAACTCGCCAAGGCTTTTTCGACAGCACCTCCCAAACCCGTGACCTCTATGACCTAGAAGGACAAGGGCAGCAGGCGCCTGGGAACACCATCACCTGCAAGTTCCGCTCCAAGTTACACATCATCTTGCCATGGAAGTATATCTCCGTTCCTTCATCATCGCTGGGACAACATTCTGGAACTCCCTCCCTAATCGCACTATGGGATTACCTTAACCACACGGACTGCAGCGGTTCAAGAAGGCAGCTCACCACCACCTTCTCAATGGCAGTGTCAGCTGTGGCTCAGTGGGTAGCACCCTCGCCTCTGAGTCCCACTCCAGCACAAAAAACTTAGGCTGACATTCCAGTACAGTGCTGAGGGAGTGCTGCACTGTCGGAGGTGCCGTCTTTCGGATGAGATGTTAAACCAAGGCCCTGTCTGCTCTCTCAGGTGGGCATAAAAGATCCCATGACACTATTTTGAAGAAGAGCAAGGGAGTTATCCCGTGTCCTGGCAAATATTTATCCCTCAATCAACATCACTAAAACAGATTATCTGGTCATCATCACATTGCTGTTTGTGAGAGCTTGCTGTACACAAATTGGCTGCCACGTTTCCTACATTACAACAGTGACTACAATCCAAAAAAGTACTTCATTGGCTGTGAAACATTTGAGATGTCCAGTGGTTGTGAAAGGTGCTATATAAATGCAAGTCTTTCTTCTCAAGAGCAATTAGGGATGGGCAATAAATGCTGTCCTTGCCAGCGACGCCCACATCCCAGGAATGAATTTTTAAAAAACACATCACCATCACATTGGTAGAACATCATCATCATCACATTCATAACACACAGCATCATCACATTGATATCACATCATCATAGGAACATAGGAATAGGAGTAGGCCATTTAACCTGTTTCACCACTCAGTGAGATCACGGCTGATCTGTATCTTGGCACCTTTTTTTTATTCGTTCCTGGGATGTGGGCATTGCTGGCAAGTGTGGGAGTTCGGTGAAGTGGGGGAAGGAGGTGCTTGCTTTTCTTAACTTCTCCCGCAGAGCAGCGGCGGACCTGAGCGGGAGCAGACCGAGGCCCGAGAGCAGGGATAAAAGCAGCAACAGACCTGCATCAACAGACCTGCATCAACAAGAGAAAACGGCAGTGTGACATCACAGGTAAGGCAGGTAAGTGATTGGTAGTGACTGTGGACTAAGTTTTAAATTAACATATAACATATAACTAAATTTAAAAAACTAAACTTAATTTAATTAATTTAATAAACTAAACGAGGTAAATAATTTGATTAATACTAAACGAATTAATTAAATAAACAAATAAAATAATGGGAGAACAGGAGATGTGTTGCTGCTGCAATATGTGGGAGCTTGTGGACATTTTTGTCCAGGGCGACTACATCTGTGGCAAGTGTCTGCGGCTCGAGGAACTTCGGCTCCAAGTTGAGGAGTTGGAGTCCGAGCTGCAGACATTGCGAGACATCGGGGAGGGAGAAAGTTACCTGGACCTTTTGCTCCGGGAGGCAGCCACACCCCTTAGATTAAATACTTTAGAATTGACATGTGGTCAGGGACAGGAGGGTGTGACTGCAAGTGAGGCAGGTACGGGGATCCAGGAGGTAGTATTGAAGGAGCCTCAGTCCCTGCACTTGTCCAATAGATTTGAGGTTCTTGCAACCCTTGTGGACAAGTGCGGGGACTGCGGGGAGGACGAGCAAACAGACCAGGAAGCCGTTCGAGTGGGGGGAGTAAAAAGGAAGTTGGTTGTAGTAGGTGACAGTATAGTTAGGGGGATAAACACTGTTCTCTGCAGCCAGGAGCGTGAGTCCCGAAGGCTATGTTGCCTACCCGATGCCAGGGTAAAGGACATCTCCTCCGGGCTGGAGAAGAACTTGGAGTGGGAGGGGGAGGATCCAGTTGTCGTGGTCCACGTAGATACAGGAAACTCTCGTTTAAACGGCACCTAAACATCCGGAATTCTCTATTAACCGGCAAAATTCATACTCCGAAAACTCCTCTCAAATAACCGGCAATGTTTCCGAGTCTCCCGAGAACGCCGAGTTAGTCAGTGGGTGTAGTTCTCCAAAGTGCCACTACTCGGCTTCCTGGCACTATCGGAAGTCCGAACACTGCAATAACAGGAGTCTGATTCTCCCGCGCTGCCGGGAGTCTCTTCTAATCGGCCATTTTACTGTGTGTCTCCCGCGCTGCTGGTAGTCTCTTCTGATCCGCCATTTTACTGTGTGTCTCCCGCGCTGCCGGGAGTCTCTTCTGATACACCATTTTGCTGTGTGTCTCCCGCGCTGCTGGTAGTCTCTTCTGATACACCATTTTACTGTGTGTCTCCCACGCTGCTGGTAGTCTCTTCCTAGCCACCATTGTTCTGTGTGTCTCTCCATCTTTATCGGGAATTATCACCCCCATCTTGCATTATGGAATTCCCAAAAGCTGGTCCAAGCAAAAGGAAGAGAGTGGTGTTAACTTTAAAACAGAAAATCGAGATATGCCAACGACTTGAAAGGGGAGAGAAGCGTATCAACATTATGAATGAATTCAAAATCGGTTCGTCAACAATCTACGACATCAAATCGCAGAAGGATAAGCTGCTCAAGTTTTATTCAAGCTCGGAGACATCTAAGAGTGTAGAGAAACGGCGTACGCTTCGTAAGCCTAAGCTTGAAGAGCTGGATACCGTGCTTTATGAATGGTTTTCTCTTAAGCGTTCAGAGGGTGTTCCAATTTCCGGACCCATGCTAATCGAGAAAGCGAAGGATTTCTACGAAAGGATGGAGCTCACTGACAAGTGTGCTTTCTCCGAGGGATGGCTAACGTGCTTCAAGTTACGGCACGGGATACGACGACTCGATATTTCCGGGGAGAAGAAATCAGCTGATCACGACGCCGCAGAAGAATACTGCGATTATTTCAATCGGATTGTGCAGCAACATGATTTGTCGCCAGCACAGATATATAATGCCGATGAAACTGGCTTGTTTTGGAGGTTTTTGCCAGAATCAACGCTTGCTGGGTCTAGTGAGGCGAATGCTTCAGGTTACAAGAAAAATAAAGATCGTCTAACCATGCTAACATGTGCGAACGCTGCTGGATCACACCGGGTTAAACTTCTTGTTATTGGGAAGTATAAAAATCCCCATGCATTTAAAAATGTGAGGCACTTACCTGTTGAGTACAAAGCTCAAAAAAATGCTTGGATGGATAAGGAAATCTTCTCCGATTGGTTCCATCATATTTTTGTTCCATCTGTGAGGGAACATTTCCGTAAAATAGGGAAACCTGAAGATAGCAAATGCATTTTATTGCTTGATAATTGTAGAGCCCATCCGCATGAATCCGAGTTGGTTTCGGGAAATATTTTCACCATTTATTTACCACCAAATGTAACTTCTCTCATACAACCCATGGACCAGGGCGTTATCCAAAATCTGAAGTGTCATTACAAGAAAGACTTCCTACGTAAACTGATAAGCCAAGATGACAATATTCATGCATTTCAGAAGGAATACAACATTAAAGATGCCATCTATAATGTTGCATGTTCCTGGAACTTTGTGAAAGGTCACACTCTGAGGCAAGCCTGGCGCAAATTGTGGCCTTCTGTATGTTTGCTGAAGGTTCTTCTTCAGAGGAGGAATTTCATGGGTTCAATGTTCGTCCCAAGAAGAGTACAATAATGGAAATGGCTGGCATGGTGAAAAATGTAGGCCCAACAAACCCTCTACGTCACCTCAGTGAAAGTGATATCGAGCAGTGGGTTGATGCAGATGGAGAAGTTGGTGTTGTGCATATGCTAAGCGATGATGAAATAATTGAGAATGTTTTGAATCCAAAGAAAGAAAAGGAAAGTGAGATGGAAAGTGAAGAGGATGATATTTCTGAAGAGAACAAGATTTCTTGGGCTAAAGCTGCAGAAGGATTTTCTTCAATCCTCCAATTTGCTGAAAGGCAGACTTGCTACTCTGCCCAAGAAGTTATGCAACTCCATATTCTGCATTCCACGTTTCTACAGAAAAGGCAAGAGTCCACTAAGCAAACCAACATCCGCAACATGTATAAGAAAGCTTCCAAAAGAGTCGAAGCAGCGGAAGTGCCTGAAGAATTTGTGGCATCTGTGGAAGTGCATGGTCCTGGGACCCAGAAGGCACGGATATTCCTGATGAACCAGCTGACTTGGAATAAGTGTACAGTCAATTACAGTACTGTATACAGTCGTTTATAAGTTTTGCTTTACTGTTAAGTAATTAAAGAGTTATGGATTACCCTCAACTGGCAGTACTGTACTTAATCAAGCATCTTCCACCATCCATTTAACACAACATTCTATAAGTGAGTACCCAAATACTGTATACTGCACATTTCTTGATTTTTTTATTTTTGTTTGTTAAAAATAGCCTCTGTAGATATAACTCTCCGTTATCCGGAATTTTTATTCAACCGGCACCATCCCGGTCCCGTCGGTGCCGGATACCAAAGAGTTTCCTGTACCAACGACATAGGTAGGACAAAGAAAGAGGTTCTGCTGAGAGAGTTTGAGCAGCTAGGGACTAAATTAAAAAGCAGAACCACAAAGGTCATAATCTCTGGATTATTACCTGAGCCACGAGCAAATTGGCAAAAGGGTCAATAGAATCAGGGAGATGAATATGTGGCTCAAAGATTGGTGTGGGAGAAGTGGGTTTTGATTCGTGGGGCACTGGCACCAGTACTGGGGAAAGAGAGAGCTGGTCTGTTGGGATGGACGACACCTGAACCATGCTGGGACCAGAGTTCTAGCGAATCGAATAACTAGTCAGGTAGATAGGGCTTTAAACTAAATAATGGGGGGGAGGGTCCTGGTGGAGAGAAATCTAGAATGCTAAAGAGAAAAGACAAGGAAGCAGTGCAGGAAAGTGATTGGGGTAAGGATAACCAGATTGTGTCAGGAAGGGACAGAGCGTACAAACAAAGGAGTGCACTAACAAATAAGGTCCGGGTAAGAAAAAATGACAATAAGACAAATAGGGCCATAGTACAAAAAAATGTTAAGATGTCTAAAAATGTTAAAAAGACAAATCTAAAGGCACTGTATCTGAATGCACGAAGCATTTGTAATAAGGTAGACGAATTAACAGTGCAAATAAATGTAAACGGATACAATATAATTGCGATTATGGAGACATGGTTGCAGGGTGACCAAGGCTGGGAGCTGAATATCCAAGGATATTTGATATTTAGGAAGGACAGGCAAAAAGGAAAAGGAGGTGGGGTGGCCTTGTTAGTAAAGGATGAAATCACAGCAATAGTGAGAAAGGATATTGGCTCAGAAAATCAAGATGTAGAATCAGTCTGGGTGGAGCTAAGAAGCACCAAGGGGCAGAAAACATTAATGGGAGTTGTCCATAGGCCTCCAAACAGTAGTGGTAATGTAGGGGATGGCATCAAACAGGAAATTAGAGATGCACGTAACAAGGGTAGTAGAGTAAACATGGGTGACTTTAATCAACATATAGACTGGCCAAACCAAATTAGCAATAATACTGTGGAGGATGAATTCCTGGAGTGTGTACGAGATGGTTTTTTAGACCAGTACGTTGAGGAGCCAACTAGGGGACAGGCTATCCTAGATTGGGCATTGTGCAATGAAAACATAAGAACATAAGAAATAGGAGCAGGAGTAGGCCAATCGGCCCCTCGAGCCTGCTCCGCCATTCAATAAGATCATGGCTGATCTGATCCTAACCTCAAATCTAAAGAACACAAGAAGTAGGAGCAGGACCCGGCCACTCAGCCCCTGGGCCCGCTCCGCCACCCACAGGGCCATGATCGATCCGAACTCAGCCTCATGTCCAATTTCCTGCCCGCTCCCCGTAACCCCTAATTCCCTTTACTTCTAGGAAACTGTCTATTTCTGTTTTAAATTTATTTAATGATGTAGCTTCCACAGCTTCCTGGGGCAGCAAATTCCACAGACCTACTACCCTCTGAGTGAAGAAGTTTCTCCTCATCTCAGTTTTGAAAGAGCAGCCACTTATTCTAAGATTATGCTACCTAGCTCTAGTTTCACCCATCCTTGGGAACATCCTTACCGCATCCACCTGATCAAGCCCCTTCACAAACTTATATGTTTCAATAAGATCGCCTCTCATTCTTCTGAACTCCAATGAGTAGAGTCCCAATCTACTCAACCTCTCCTCATATGTCCACCCCCTCATCCCTGGGATTAACCGAGTGAACCTTCTTTGTACTGCCTCGAGAGCAAGTATGTCTTTTCTTAAGTATGGACACCAAAACTGTATGCAGTATTCCAGGTGCGGTCTCACCAATACCTTACATAACGGCAGCAATACCTCCCTGTTTTTATAATCTATCCCCCTAGCAATAAAAGCCAACATTCTGTTGGCCTTCTTGATCACCTGCTGCACCTGCATACTAACTTTTTGATTTTCTTGCACTAGGACCCCCAGATCCCTTTGTACTGCAGTACATTCCAGTTAATTAATAATCTTGTTGTGCTTGGTCCTTGAGGGAAGAGTGACCATAACATGATAGAATTCTTCATTAAAATGGGAAGTGAAGAAGTCCAATCTGAAACTAGGGTCCTAAATCTAAACAAAGGAAACTACGATGGTATGAGGAGTGAGTTGGCTATGATAGATTGGGGAGCTTCATTAAAAGGCAAGACGGTGGATAGGCAATGGCGAACATTTAAGGAATGAAGGCATGAATTGCAACAGTTATACATTACTTTCTGGCGCAAAAACACAAAAGGAAAAGCGGCCCAACCATGGCTAACAAAAGAAATTAAGGATAGTATTAGATCCAAAGAGGAGTCCTATAAAATTGCCAGAAAATGTAGCAAGCCTGAGGATTGGGAGCAGTTTAGAGTTCAGCAAACAAGGACCAAGAGATTGATTAAGAGGGGAAAAATAGAGTATGAGAGTAAACTTGCAAGGAACATAAAAGCGGATTGTAAAAGCTTCTACAAGTATGTAAAAAGAAAAAGATTAGTGAAGACAAATGTGGGTCCCTTACAGTCAGAAACAGGAGAATTTATAATGGGGAACAAGGAAATGACAGAGCAATTAAACAAATACTTTGGTTCTGTCTTCACGGAAGAGGACACAAATAACTTCCCAGAAATGCTAGGGAACCAAGGGTCTAGTGAGAAGGAGGAATTAAAGGAAATTAGTATTAGTAAAAAAATAGTGCTGGAAAAATTAATGGGACTGAAAGCTGATAAATCCCCAGGGCCTGATAATCTGCATCACAGAGTACTAAAAGAGGTAGCCATGGAAATAGTGGATGCATTGGTTGTCATCTTCCAAAATTCTATAGATTATGGAACACTTCCTGCAGATTGGAGGGTGGCAAATGTAACCCCACTATTTAAAAAAGGAGGGAGAGAGAAAACAGGGAACTACAGACCGGTTAGCCTAACATCAGTAGTAGGTAAAATGCTGGAGTCTATTACAAAGGACGTGATAACAGGACACTTAGAAAATATCAACGGGATTAGACAGTCAACACAGATTTATGAAAGGGAAATCTTGTTTCACAAACCTACTGGAGCTTTTTGAGGATGTAACTGGTAGAATAGATAAGGGAGAAACAGTGGATGTGGTGTATTTGGATTTTTAGAAGGCCTTTGATAAAGACCCACATAAGAGGTTAGTGTGCAAAATTAAAGCACATGGGATTGGGGGTAAAGGAGCTGAATTCCAGAGGTGAGGTGAGAGTGACTGCCCTTGACATCAAGGCAGCATTTGACCGAGTCTGGCATCAAGGAACCCGAGTGAAACTGAAGTCAATGGGAATCAGGGGGAAAACGCTCCACTGGCTGAAGTCATACCTAGCACAAAGGAAGATGTTTGTGGTGGGTGAAGGTCAATCATCACAGCCCCAGGACATCGCTGCAGGAGTTCCTCAGGGCAGTGTCCTAGGCCCAACCATCTTCAGCTGCTTCATCAATGACCTTCCCTCCAACATAAGGTCAGAAATGGGGATGTTCGCTGATGACTGCACAGTGTTCAGCGCCATTCACAACTCCACAGATAATGAAGCAGTCCATGCCCGCATGCAACCAGACCTGGACGACGTTCAGGCTTATGCTGATAAGTGCCAGGCAATGACTATCTCCAACAAGCGAGAGTCTAACCACCTCCCCTTGACATTCAATGGCATTACCATCGCCGAAACCCCCACCATCAACATCCTGGGGGTCACCATTAACCAGAAACTTAACTGGACCAGCCACATAAATACTGTGGCAACAAGAGCAGGTCAGAGGCTAGGTATTCTGTGGCGAGTGTCTCACCTCTTGACTCCCCAAAGCCTTTCTACCATCTACAAGGCACAAGTAAGGAGTGTGATGGAATACTCTCCACTTGCCTGGATGAGTGCAGCTCCAACAACACTCAAGAAGCTTGACACCATCCAGGACAAAGCAGCCCGCTTGATTGGCACCCCATCCACCACCTTAAACATTCACTCCCTCCACCACCGGCGTACCGTGGCTGCAGTGTGTACCATCTACAAGATGCACTGCAGCAACTCGCCAAGGCTTCTTCAGCAGCACCTCCCAAACCCACGACCTCTTCCACCTAGAAGGAGAAGGGCAGCAGGTGCATGGGAACACCACCACCTCCAAGATCCCCTCCAAGTCCAAGTCACACACCATCCTGACTTGGAACTATATCGCCGATCCTTCATCGTCGCTGGGTCAAAATCCTGGAACTCCCTCCCTAACAGCACTGTGGGAGTACCTTCACCACATGGACTGCAGCGGTTCAAGAAGGCGGCTCACCACCACCTTCTCAAGGGCAACTAGGGATGGGCAATAAATGCTGGCATTGCCAGCAACGCCCTGATCCCATAAACGTTTAAAAAAATATATATTTACTGGCATGGATTGAAAATTGGTTAACAGACAGGAAACAGAGAGTAGGAATAAATGGGTCTTTTTCGGGGTGGCAGGCGGTGACTAGTGGGGTAACGCAGGGATCAGTGCTTGGGCCCCAGTTATTCACAATATATATCAATGATTTGGATGAGGGAACCAAATGTAATATTTCCAAGTTTGCTGACGACATGAAACTAGGTGGGATTGTGAGTTGTGAGGAGGCTTCAAAGAGGCCTGAGCATATTTTAATGATTTTTCATCATTCCAAATTAATGCCACCTTCTCTGGAGTCATGGGTGGGCGTGTGCCTGTTGTCATAGGTTGGCCCATCAAGATCTCATGTGGTGTCAGACCTGTGTTTCTATTTTTCTGATTTCTCAGGGCATACATTACTACTGGCACGGCATCCAACCATTGCAACCCATTTTGCTGGCATACTTTGGTTAGGGCGGCCTTGATTTCCCCATTCACTCTTTCCACTATTCCTGAGGATTGTGGCTGGTAAGGTATGCGCAATTTCCATTGAAATCCAAGGGCTTCAGTTAAGTTTTTTATGAGTTTGCTGGTGAAATGAGTTCCTCTGTCACTGTTTATTCCCATAGGTATTCCAAATCTAGGTATTATTTCTTTTAGCAGAATGCTTACTACTGTTCTGGCATCATCCCTCCTAGTGGGGTATGCCTCTACCCATCTGGAGAACATATCTACTATTACCAGTATGTACTTAAATCCTTTTACTGCGGGCATATGTACAAAATCTATCTGTAGATTCTCAAAGGGCAGCTCTGGTTGGGGTAGGTGATCAAAATTTGCGGGCGATTTCCCTCTATTGTTCTGCTGACATACTAAACACGTTCTGGCAACTTTTTCAATTGTTACCGTTATTCCTGGTGCATACCATTGTTGGGACAATGCATGTGCCATCCCTCCTTTGCCCATGTGAGCCTGTCCATGTGCCAGGCGAGATAGGGGCAAAAACAAGCTTCGTGGGCAAACCACTCGGCCATCAGGATGCATCCATGCATCATGATCTTGATAGCAACCTGCCTTACTCCAAGTACGTTTTTCTTGGACTGTTGCCTGACTTTGGGCCTGTCGTAGTAGATCAGCATCAATGCTACTAGGAAGTTCTGGAGGAAAGTTACTAACGGTATTTTTGGCGGCTTGAAGCTGTGGGGCCTGCCTCAGTGCGACCTGTTTAGCCGCACTATCAGCAAACCTATTTCCACACGAGACTTCATCACCTGCCATGGTGTGGGCCTCACATTTTAGTACTGCAATTTTACTTGGCAACTCAATAGCCTCCAACAAATTTAACACCATCTGCGCATGCTTAATAGGTTTTCCTGAGGATGTAATAAAACCTCTGTTTTTCCATAATTGTCCAAAATCATGCACTACCCCAAATGCATAACGGGAGTCAGTATAGATATTGACGCTTTGATCTTTAGCCAAAATACAGGCTCTGGTTAATGCATATAGTTCAGCTGCCTGTGCAGATGTGCCAGGTGGCAACGCATAAGCTTCCAATACTTCATGAGGAGTCACCACCGCATAACCTGCTAATAGTTGATCATCACTAGGTCGATGCGAAGAACCATCCGTGAAGAGGATCAAGTCAGGATTATCAATAGGATCACTTAGCAAATCTGGCCTGGGTGTAGTGGTGGCTTCAACAGTTAACAAGCAGTCGTGCTCTGGTTCATCTGGATATTCTGTTGGTATTGGCACGAAGGTCGCCGGGTTGACAGCTGGTGATCGCTGGTAGGTATAATTAGAGTGTGACAAGAGGATTATCTCATACCCAGTCCTTCTTGCCGCCGTAAAGTGCTGAGTAGCTGCCGAATTTAATAATAGCAGTACTGCGTGGGGAACAATTACCACACAAGGGTGATCAAGCACAATAGGGATGGATTTTTCCACTATTGTGGCGGTTGCGGCAATGGCTCGTAAGCAGGCTGGCATGCCTCTCACTACGGCTGCTAAGGCTACAGAGTAATATGCTACAGGCCTTTTTCCTCCCCCATGTTCTTGTGCCAGTACTCCTGTTGCAAAGCCTTCACTTTCATTGACGTATAACTGAAAAGGCTTATCATACTTAGGTTGTCCTAACGCGGGAGCACTGACCATAGCCTTTTTTAGATCACTGAATGCCTTATCTCGTTCTGACGTCCATTCGACTATGGGGGGCTCTGTCTGCAACGTAGCTGATCGTAAGACCGCATCCATTTCTCTGTAGTCATAGATCCATTGTCTACAATAACCCACCATTCCCAGAAACGACAAGATGTCCTTCTTTGTTCGCGGGATCGGCACTTTATCCACTGCTCTTATTCTTTCCAGTCCCAATCTTCGCTGTCCATGCTCCAACTGAAAACCCAAATACTGGACGGACGTTTGGCAGAACTGCAACTTCTCGGAGGACACCCTGTGACCCCTGCTAGCCAGATGCTGGAGCAATTTTATAGTATCTTTTTGGCAGTCTGGCCCGGTTCGGGAGGCAACCAAAAGGTCATCTGCGTACTGGATTAAGGTGGACTGATCCGATAACTGACATTCCTCCAAGTCATTTTTAACCGCTGCCGCATACACCGCAGGACTTTCAGTATACCCCTGGGGCAACCTGGTCCAGGTATATTGCTGATTTTTATAAGTAAAGGCAAACAGATATTGACTGTCCTTATGCAGTGGTATGGAGAAGAAAGCAGAACACAAATCGATAACTGAAAAGGTAGTTGCATCAGCTGGTATAGAGGAGAGGATGATGTTGGTATCAGGCACCAAGGGAGCAATGGGAATGACTATTTTATTGATCGCCCGGAGATCTTGCGCAAAACGCCAGTCATTTGGTCTTCCTACTTTCGGGATGGGCAAAATAGGAGTGTTGCAGGGGCTCTGTGTTTTGACTAAAACCCCTTGCTGCAGTAAAGAATGTATTACCGCTGCTATTCCTTCCTCGGCCTCTGGGGCCAGGCGGTACTGCTTTAGACAGGGCAAAACAGCATTCTTCTGTGGCTGGACCCTATGTTCAGGTGCCGAATGCACCTTTCCCACATGATTCTTGTGCTTTGCCCATAATTCAGAAGGTACTTTAGTCAATTCCCATGGTAACAATTGCGGATTTTCCTTAGGGGGCTGCTGTCTTTCAAAAATAGTATCCCATTCTTTTCTTAACCAGCGAATTTTTCCTTCTGTTTCATTAAAGAATTCTATCTCCACCTTTCCAGCTTGAATTGGCAACGTGATGGAATAGACTGTCTTCTGGTGTGTATTCTTTTTATCATCTCCCCCACTTCCTTCGCCTTAGCCGGGGCTCTGACTGCTATAGTCAGGTGGGGTTCGGATGTGTGATGCATCCTAAATCTTTCTTTTTGTTCGTGTGTAAGGTGAACCAACATTCCCAGGCCTTTGTCTCCAAAGAATAAATAAGGTGAAATCTGCAGCAATTCTGGCTGGTTTAGGTATGAGCAAACCAATTCTTGATAATTGGGTGTTTCTTTATGCGTGTACCATGCCGTACAATGAGTCCGTTTCCTTTCTCTACTGGTTTCAATAAGATATTGTAAATACTGCTCCTGAGGATCTTCCAATTCCTGCAAGGCTTGGTATACATTTTTTACCAATTGGCCATAAGGATTGCTATTCAGCTGCCAGCAGTACAAAATGGGGGCTCCGTCTACTTGCTTTTCCTCTATCATTAAATTCATTCGCTGATGAGTTTGTATTTGAGGCAGTTCCATGAACATGCCGTCTCGAGTGCAGTATATAACTGCTCCCAATTTACATAAAGCCTGTCTTCCCAACATAGGGAGAGGGGCGGTCTGGGAAATTATGAGGGTGTCTGTGACGGATTGCCCGTGCACTTGAATTTCATAGGTTTGGAGAGGGATTCTAACATAGGGATACCAGCTACTCCCATGCTTACAACGTTAAATTGACTGGCGGGTATATCCACAGAGGCGGGTACAGAGGACATTGTTGCACCGGTATCGACCAGTAGGTCCAAATGGCTATTTCCTATTTTAACTGTAGCCATAGGCTGTTCTCTCATGGATTTGGACAATCTGATCACAGCCGCCTGTACCACCGCTTCTCCGTGGCACCCCTATGCAGATGGATTAGGGTTGCTGAAAGAAAAGGAAGTTCCTTCTGCCCCTGGAGCTGGATACCCTCCTTGTTGGCCGTACCCCTGCTGTGGCCTTGGGGGGCATCGGCAATCTCTAGCCCAATGTCCTCTTTTCCCACAGTTCCTACATTCATCCTGTGATCTATCTCTCATTTGCCATTGTCCTCTTCCCCTTCCTCTGCCTATACCATAACCTCCTCTTCCTGCAAGTCCTCTTTTATTCTGTTGGAAATATTGTCCCGCAATTTTTGGCTTTTGCTCTTTCGACTGAGTAAAGAGTCCTTCCCTATCCATATTTACCAGAGCAGTAACTACGTCCGCCCAGGGCTGAGTCTGCCAATTTAGATTAATCATTTTAAAGGCTTGAGCTTGAAAGGGTAACATGCAGTTTAGCAGTGTTTGTACTGCCAAAGGTCCATTGTCTACTAACGGAACTCCTGCATGTTCCTCCCACTTGCTTTTAAATCGAGCTACAAAATCAGGAATTGTCTCCTCCTTTCTCTGCAGACATCGAGTAACTTCTCCTATGTCACTACGCTTCTTGGCTCCTCTCATTATAGCCTCTTTACCTCTATGTTCTAACCAGTGAGCAAAAGACTCATTTCCCTGGTCCAGTTGTACATCATCTTGTCGCCAATCTCCATTTTCTCCCGGGGGAACAGCAAATCCGTCCCTTAGGGTCGACCATGAGGACCCATATGCACATTTTAGCAGCAATAGCACATCCCCAGGAAGAGGGCTGTAAATGGTACACATTTGTTCTAGCCAATTATGAAAGGCAGTGGGTTTCTTTAAGGGGTCTGGTGCCTCGGCTATCATAGCTCTA
This sequence comes from Squalus acanthias, assembly GCA_030390025.1. Taxonomy (NCBI): domain Eukaryota; kingdom Metazoa; phylum Chordata; class Chondrichthyes; order Squaliformes; family Squalidae; genus Squalus; species Squalus acanthias. The sequence goes on along the minus strand of CM059425.1, from coordinate 15,880,327 downwards.
GCTTCCGCTGGGGACCATGGTTTTAACACTGCCACCTCTCCTGTCATGACTCGAGGAAGTTGATGGGCAGTAGTGTCAGGTTCGAGCGCGCCTCTGTCTCTAGGGGCTGTTTCTTTTGTTTGTGACCTAGTTGTAGGTCCTTTACGTGAGGGTAGGTCCTGTACATTACTACCAGGCAGTGCAGCAGCTCCTGCTCCGAGTGCCTCTGCTGGAGGAGGAGGTTCAATTACGGGTTCATCTGCGGGTGGGGGTGGAGCTCCAGGCTGTGCCCCTGGTGGGGGTACAGCTGGCTGTGGTGCCGCTAGACCTGCTGGATTGTATGGAAATCGTGCCGGTTGCTGTCTTAGAGCAGCCGCTATCATTAGTAAATTATCTAACTCTTCCCCCATCTCAACCGGATCTCCCGCTGGGGTTCGGGGATACATTCCCACAACAGGAGCCTTAGGCAGCACCTCTTCCTTTTTCTGACAAGCCTCTGCCTCTTCCTGTTTTCCCTTCTTCTTTGGGGGTTGGTGTCTTTTTGCTACTTCCATCCACCCAGCAAAGCACCCATAACATATAGGGGGTGTCCCACTCAGGATCCCCTCCTTTATTTCTAGTAATTTCTTCCCATTCTTTTATTAAAGGTATTTTAAAACTTCCCCCATAAGGCCAATCTCCATCCGACCATCCATACAGATCCCTACTAAAAGTTACCGCATACCGATCGTCTCCTGTTTCTTTTATTATAGTATCGGCTGGCTATCCCGGTGAAACGATGGGATCTCCTACCTATTTTCGATATCGCACGAGCTTTTTTATTCTGTCATTCGTTCTTTTACATATCTTGATTTTACCATTTGCAGCCTCCTGTTTGACCTTGCCTCGGGCTCCGTTCTTGGCAGGATCGGACGAATCCGCTCGACTGCCGTTACTTCCCATCTTCCCCTTACTCCTGTAACTTAGTTTTAAACTTACTGGTTATACAACCGCGGGTTATTTTCTAGACACAAAATACAATGAGCGCTCACCGGTTTTTCCGTCCGCGAGTCTCGAAGTCAACCCTTTATTCTCTTTGTAGCTACTTAATTCGGTGCCATAGTCTTTTCTCGCTTCTCAGCAGTCTTGCCTCAGCCGGACGGGCTTCTTGGCTCAGCATGAGTCACCGGCCGGATAACTATGCAACCGCGCGCCATCCCCCTTTCAGCTGGGACGCGCTGGGTGCTCTCCCCCTTTCAGCTGGGAGGCACCGGGCACTTTCCTTTTATTTTTTGGAGAGTCCCTTTTTAAAAAAAATGTCCTTTGTCTAATTGGAGCCGAAGCGGGCCAAGTGATATACAAGGTCGACGCTATACCCAACTTAGACCTTCTTAGTTCTTTTGGATCCCGTTGTTAGGGATCCTGCCGACTACGCCAAATTCTGTCGCGGAAATTAACTATCAGACGGAGACTTCGAGGTTCGCTTTCGGAATTTATTTCATGATATCACGGAGATTCTGCAGCAGCCCCTACTGCTCACCAGCACTCTAAATTACTATTGTACAGCGCTCATAGTTACACAGCAAGGGAAACAACTTCATGTGATTAGCTTACCTTACATTTCAACGTATGGTTTCATAGGTTCCATTGTTCTCAAGAAACAGATTAACATGTTCACATTTTATCACCAGATGTCCTAAACCAAAAGCTCAGCTTGATTTTATTATAGCAGTCAGCAGTTCTTTTAGTCTTAACTAGTTTAGTGTCCTTTGTTCAATTAGTAAAGTGGTCAAGTATCCCAGCATGCCTTAACGTTTAATACGTTTTCTCCCACACTATCACATCGTTATCATCTCATTAATAGCACATCATAATCACATTAATATCACGTTATTATCACCACATTAATATCACATCATCATCACATTAATATCACATCATCATCACATTAATATCACATCATAATCATCACATTAATATCACATCATCATCACATTAACATCACATCATCATCACATTAATATCACATCATAATCATCACATTAATATCACATCATCATCACATTAATATCACATCATCATCACATTAATATCACATCATCATCATCACATTAATATCACATCATCATCACATTAATATCACATCATCATCATCACATTAATATCACATCATCATCACATTAATATCACATCATCATCATCACATTAATATCACATCATGATCGCATTAATATCACATCATCATCACATTAATATCACATCATCATCAACACATTAATATCACATCATGATCGCATTAATATCACATCATCATCACATTAATATCACATCATCATCATCACATTAATATCACATCATCATCACATTAATATCACATCATTATCACCACATTAATATCACATCATCATCACATTAATATCATCATCACCATCATCACATTAATATCACATCATTATCACCACATTAATATCACATCATCATCACATTAATATCATCATCACCATCATCACATTAATATCACATCATCATCATCACATTAATATCACATCATCATCACATTAATATCACATCATCATCATCACATTAATATCACATCATCACATTAATATCACATCATCATCACATTATCACATCATAATCGTCACATTAATATCACATCATCATCATCACATTAATATCACATCATCACATTAATATCACATCATCATCATTACATTAATATCACATCATTACCATCACATTAATATCACATCATCATCACATTAATATCACATCATCATCACATTAATATCACATCATAATCATCACATTAATATCACATCATCATCACATTAACATCACATCATCATCACATTAATATCACATCATAATCATCACATTAATATCACATCATCATCACATTAATATCACATCATCATCACATTAATATCACATCATCATCATCACATTAATATCACATCATCACATTAATATCACATCATCATCACATTAATATCACATCATCATCACATTAATATCACATCATCATCATCACATTAATATCACATCATGATCGCATTAATATCACATCATCATCACATTAATATCACATCATCATCAACACATTAATATCACATCATGATCGCATTAATATCACATCATCATCACATTAATATCACATCATCATCATCACATTAATATCACATCATCATCACATTAATATCACATCATTATCACCACATTAATATCACATCATCATCACATTAATATCATCATCACCATCATCACATTAATATCACATCATTATCACCACATTAATATCACATCATCATCACATTAATATCATCATCACCATCATCACATTAATATCACATCATCATCATCACATTAATATCACATCATCATCACATTAATATCACATCATCATCATCACATTAATATCACATCATCACATTAATATCACATCATCATCACATTATCACATCATAATCGTCACATTAATATCACATCATCATCATCACATTAATATCACATCATCACATTAATATCACATCATCATCATTACATTAATATCACATCATTACCATCACATTAATATCACATCATCATCACATTAATATCACATCATAATCGTCACATTAATATCACATCATCACCATCACATTAATATCACATCATCATCATCACATTAATATCACATCATTACCATCACATTAATATCACATCATCATCATCACATTAATATCACATCATCATCACATTAATATCACATCATAATCGTCACATTAATATCACATCATCACCATCACATTAATATCACATCAGCATCATCACATTAATATCACATCATCATCATCACATTAATATCACATCATCATCACATTAATATCACATCATTACCATCACATTTTTATCACATCATCATCACATTAATATCACAACATCATCACATTAATATCACATCATCATCATCACATTAATATCACATCATCATCATATTAATATCACATCATCATCATATTAATATCACAACATCATCACATTAATATCACATCATCTTATCACATTAATATCACAACATCATCACATTAATATCACATCATCTTATCACATTAATATCACATCTTCATCATATTAATATCACATCATCATCATCACATTAATATCACATCATCATCACATTAATATCACAACATCACATTATAATCATCACATTAATATCACATCGTCATCATCACATTAATTACACATCATCATCACATTAATATCACACCATCATCATCATCACATTAATATAACATCATCATCACATTAATATCACATCATCACCATCACATTTTTATCACATCATCATCACATTAATATCACAACATCATCACATTAATATCACATCATCATCATCAGATTAATATCACATCATCATCACATTAATATCACATCATCATCACATTAATATCAAATCATTACCATCACATTAATATCACATCATCATCACTTTAATATCACATCATCATCACATTAATATCAAATCATTACCATCACATTAATATCACATCATCATCACTTTAATATCACAACATCATCACATTAATATCGCATCATCTTATCACATTAATATCACATCATCATCATCATATTAATATCACATCAGCATCATCATATTAATATCACAACATCATCACATTAATATCGCATCATCTTATCACATTAATATCACATCATCATCATCATATTAATATCACATCATCATCATCATATTAATATCACAACATCATCACATTAATATCACATCATCTTATCACATTAATATCACAACATCATCACATTAATATCACATCATCTTATCACATTAATATCACAACATCATCACATTAATATCACATCATCTTATCACATTAATATCACATCATCATCATATTAATATCACATCATCATAATCACATTAATATCACATCATCATCACATTAATATCACATCATCACATTATAATCATCACATTAATATCACATCGTCATCATCACATTAATTACACATCATCATCACATTAATATCACACCATCATCATCACATTAATATAACATCATCATCACATTAATATCACATCATCACCATCACATTTTTATCACATCATCATCACATTAATATCACATCATCATCACATTAATATCACATCATCATCATCACATTAATATCACATCATCATCACATTAATATCACATCATCACCATCACATTAATATCTCATCATCACCATCACATTAATATCACATCATCATCATCACATTGCATGTCCGTATGCAACTAAACCTGGACGACTGTCAGGCTTGGGCTGATAAGTGGCAGGTAACATTTGTGCCACAGAAGTGCCAGGCAATGATTATTTCCAACAAGCAAGAGCCTAACAACCTCCCCTTGACATTCAATGGCATTACCATCAGCGTCAACAGCCTGGGGGTCACCATTGACCAGAAACTTAATCGGACCAGCCACATAAATACTGTGGCAACAAGAGCAGGTCAGAGGCTAGGTATTCTGCGGCGAGTGTCTCACCTCCTGACTCCCCAAAGCCTTTCCACCATCTACAAGGCACAAGTAAGGAGTGTGATGGAATACTCTCTACTTCCCTGGATGAGTGCAGCTGCAACAACACTCAAGAAGCTCGGCACCATCCAGGACAAAGCAGCCCGTTTGATTGGCACCCCATCCACCACCTTAAACATTCATTCCCTCCACCACCAGCGCACCGTGGCTGCAGTGTGTACCATCTACAAAATGCACTGCAGCAAGTCGCCAAGGCTTCTTCGGCAGCATCTCCCAAACCCGCGACCTCTTCCACCTAGAAGGACAAGGGCAGCAGGCGCATGGGAACACCACCACCTCCAAGTTCCCCTCCAAGTCACACACCATTCTGACTTAGAAATATATCGCCGATCCTTCATCGTCGCTGGGTCAAAATCCTAGAACTCCCTACCTAACTGTGGGGGTACTTTCATCACATGGACTGGTTCATGAAGGCGGCTCACCACCACCTTCTCAAGGACAACTAGGGATGGGCAATAAATGCTGCCCTTGCCAGCGACGCCCTGATACCATAAGCGAATTTTTAAAAAATCATCACATTAATATCACATCATCATCACATTAATAGCACATCATCATCACATTAATATCAAATCATTACCATCACATTAATATCACATCATCATCACTTTAATATCACATCATCATAACATTAATATCAAATCATTACCATCACATTAATATCACATCATCATCACTTTAATATCACATCATCACCATCACAGGGGCAGCACCAGGCGTACCTAAAAATGAGGTGCCAACCTGGGGAAGCTGCAACACAGGACTACATGCATGATAAACAGCTGAAACAGCATGCTATAGACAGAGCTAAGCGATCTCACAATCAACAGATCATATCAAAGCTCTGCAGTCCTGGCACATCCAGTCGTGAATGGTGGTGGACAATTAAACAACTATCAGGAGGAGGAAGCTCCAGGAACATCCCCATCCTCAATGATGGTGGAGCCTAGCACATGTGTGCAAAAGACAAGGCTGAAGCGTTTGAAACCATCTCCAGCCAGAAGTGCCAAGTGGATGAACCATATTGGCCTACTCCCGAGGTCCCCACTATCACAGAAGCCAGTCTTCAGCCAATTCGATTCACTCCACGTGATATCAAGAAACGGCTAAGCGCACTGGATACAGCAAAGGCTATGGGCCCCAACAACATCCCAGCTGTCGTGCTGAAGACTTGTGCTCCAGAACTAGCCGCGCCTCTAGCCAAGCTGTTCCAGTACAGCTACAACACTGGCAGCTATCCGACAATGTGGAAAACTGCCCAGTATGTCCTGTCCACAAAAAGCAGGACAAATAAAATCCATCCAATCACTGCCCCATCAGTCTACTCTCAATCATCAGCAAAGTGATGGAAGTTGTCGTCGACAGTGCTATCAAGTGGCACATACTCACCAATAACCTGCTCACCGATGCTCAGTTTGGGTTCTGCTAGGACCACTCAGCTCCAGATGTCATTACAGCCTTGGTCCAAACATGGACAAAAGAGCTGAATTCCAGAGGTGAGGTGAGAGTGGCTGCCCTTGACATCAAGGCAGCATTTGACCGAGTGTGGCATCAAGGAACCCTAGTAAAACTGAAGTCAATGGAAATCAGGGGAAAAAGTATCCACTGGCTGGAGTCATACCTAGCACAAAGGAAGATGGTTGTGGTTGATGGAGGCCAATCATCTCAGCCTCAGGACATCGCTGCAGGAGTTCCTCAGGGCAGTGTCCTAGGCCCAACCATCTTCTGTTGCTTCATCAATGACCTTCCCTCCATCATAAGATCAGAAGTGGGGATGTTCGCTGATGACTGCACAGTGTTCAGTGCAATTCGCAACTCCTCAGCTAATGATGCAGTCCATGCCTGCATGCAGCAAGACCTTGATGACATTCAGGCTTGGGCTGATAAGTGGTAGGTAACATTCGCATCACACAAGTGCCAGGCAATGACTATCTCCAACAAGAGAGAGTCTAACCACCATCCATTGACATTCAACGGCATTACCATCACCGAATCCCCCACCATCAATATCCTGGGGGGTCACCATTGACCAGAAACTTAAGTGGACCAGCCACATAAATACTGTGGCTACAAGAGCAGGTCAGAGGCTGGGTATTCTGTGGCGAGTGTCTCACCTCCTGACTTCCCAAATCCTTTCCACCATCTACAAGGCACAAGTCAGGAGTGTGATGGAATACACTGCACTTGCCTAGATGAGTGCAGCTCCAACAACACTCAAGAAGCTCGACACCATCCAGGACAAAGCAGCCGGCTTAATCGGCCCATCCACCACCTTAAACATTCACTCCCTCCACCACCAGCGTACCGTGGCTGCAGTGTGTACCATCTACAAGATGCTCTGCAGCAACTCGCCAAGGCTTTTTCGACAGCACCTCCCAAACCCGTGACCTCTATGACCTAGAAGGACAAGGGCAGCAGGCGCCTGGGAACACCATCACCTGCAAGTTCCGCTCCAAGTTACACATCATCCTGCCATGGAAGTATATCTCCGTTCCTTCATCATCGCTGGGACAACATTCTGGAACTCCCTCCCTAATCGCACTATGGGATTACCTTCACCACACGGACTGCAGCGGTTCAAGAAGGCAGCTCACCACCACCTTCTCAATGGCAGTGTCAGCTGTGGCTCAGTGGGTAGCACCCTCGCCTCTGAGTCCCACTCCAGCACAAAAAACTTAGGCTGACATTCCAGTACAGTGCTGAGGACGTGCTGCACTGTCGGAGGTGCCGTCTTTCGGATGAGATGTTAAATCAAGGCCGTGTCTGCTCTCTCAGATAGGCATAAAAGATCCCATGACACTATTTTGAAGAAGAGCAAGGGAGTTATCCCGTGTCCTGGCAAATATTTATCCCTCAATCAACATCACTAAAACAGATTATCTGGTCATCATCACATTGCTGTTTGTGAGAGCTTGCTGTATACAAATTGGCTGCCACGTTTCCTACATTACAACAGTGACTACAATCCAAAAAAGTACTTCATTGGCTGTGAAACATTTGAGATGTCCAGTGGTTGTGAAAGGTGCTATATAAATGCAAGTCTTTCTTCTCAAGAGCAATTAGGGATGGGCAATAAATGCTGTCCTTGCCAGCGACGCCCACATCCCAGGAATGAATTTTTTAAAAACACATCACCATCACATTAGTAGAACATCATCATCATCACATTCATAACACACAGCATCATCACATTGATATCACATCATCATAGGAACATAGGAATAGGAGTAGGCCATTTAACCTGTTTCACCACTCAGTGAGATCACGGCTGATCTGTATCTTGGCACCTTGTTTTTTGTTTGTTCTTGGGATGTGGGCATTGCTGGCAAGTGTGAGAGTTCGGTGAAGTGGGGGAAGGAGGTGCTTGCTTTTCTTAACTTCTCCCGCAGAGCGGCGGCGGACCTGAGCGGGAGCAGACTGAGGCCCGAGAGCGGGGATAAAAGCAGCAACAGACCTGCAGCAACAGACCTGCATCAACAAGAGCAAACGGCAGTGTGACATCACAGGTAAGGCAGGTAAGTGATTGGTAGTGACTGTGGGCTAAGTTTTAAATTAACATATAACATACAACTAAATTTTATAAACTAAACTTAATTTAATTAATTTAATAAACTAAACGAGGTAAATAATTTGATTAATACTAAACTAATTAATTAAATAAACAAATAAAATAATGGGAGAACAGGAGATGTGTTGCTGCTGCAATATGTGGGAGCTTGTGGACATTTTTGTCCAGGGCGACTACATCTGTGGCAAGTGTCTGCGGCTCGAGGAACTTCGGCTCCGAGTTGAGGAGCTGGAGTCCGAGCTGCAGACATTGCGAGACATCAGGGAGGAAGAAAGTTACCTGGACCTTTTGCTCCGGGAGGCAGCCACAGCCCTTAGATTAAATACTTTAGAATTGACACGTGGTCAGGGACAGGAGGGTGTGACTGCAAGTGAAGCAGGTAAGGGGATCCAGGAGGTAGTATTGCAGGAGCCTCAGTCCCTGCACTTGTCCAATAGATTCGAGGTTCTTGCAACCCTTGTGGACAAGTGCGGGGACTGCGGGGAGGACGAGCAAACTGACCACGGCACCGTGGTACAGGAAGCCATTCAAGTGGGGGGAGTAAAAAGGAAATTGGTTGTAGTAGGTGACAGTATAGTTAGGGGGATAGACACTGTTCTCTGCAGCCAGGAGTGTGAGTCCCGATGGCTATGTTGCCTACCCGATGCCAGGGTAAAGGACATCTCCTCCGGGCTGGAGAAGAACTTGGAGTGGGAGGGGGAGGATCCAGTTGTCGTGGTCCACGTAGGTACAGGAAACTCTCGTTTAAACGGCACCGAAATATCCGGAATTCTCTATTAACCGGCAAAATTCATACTCCGAAAACTCCTCTCAAATAACCGGCAATGTTTCCGAGTCAGAGTCCGAGTCTCCCGCGAACGCCGAGTTAGTCAGTGGGGGTAGTTCTCCAAAGTGCCACTACTCGGCTTCCTGGCGCTGTCGGAAGTCCGAACACTGCAATAACAGGAGTCTGATTCTCCCGCGCTGCCGGGAGTCTCTTCTGATCCGCCATTTTACTGTGTGTCTCCCGCGCTGCTGGTAGTCTCTTCTGATACACCATTTTACTGTGTGTCTCCCGCGCTGCTGGTAGTCTCTTCCTAGCCACCATTGTTCTTTGTGTCTCTCCATCTTTATCGGGAATTATCTCCCCCATCTTGCATTATGGAATTCCCAAAAGCTGGTCCAAGCAAAAGGAAGAGAGTGGTCTTAACTTTAAAACAGAAAATCGAGATATGCCAACGACTAGAAAGGGGAGAGAAGCGTATCAACATTATGAATGAATTCAAAATCGGTTCGTCAACAATCTACGACATCAAATCGCAGAAGGATAAGCTGCTCAAGTTTTATTCAAGCTCGGAGACATCTAAGAGTGTAGAGAAACGGCGTACGCTTCGTAAGCCTAAGTTTGAAGAGCTGGATACCGTGCTTTATGAATGGTTTTCTCTTAAGCGTTCAGAGGGTGTTCCAATTTCCGGACCCATGCTAATTGAGAAAGCGAAGGATTTCTACGAAAGGATGGAGCTCACTGACAAGTGTGCTTTCTCCGAGGGATGGCTAACGTACTTCAAGTTACGGCACGGGATACGATGACTCGATATTTCTGGGGAGAAGAAATCAGCTGATCACGACGCCGCAGAAGAATACTGCGATTATTTCAATCGGATTGTGCAGCAACATGATTTGTCGCCAGCACAGATATATAATGCCGATGAAACTGGCTTGTTTTGGAGGTTTTTGCCGGAATCCACGCTTGCTGGGGCTAGTGAGGCGATTGCTTCAGGTTACCAGAAAAATAAAGATCGTGTAACCGTGCTAACATGTGCGAACGCTGCTGGATCACACCGGGTTAAACTTCTTGTTATTGGGAAGTATAAAAATTCCCATGCATTTAAAAATGTGAGGCACTTACCTGTTGAGTACAAAGCTCAAAAAAATGCTTGGATGGATAAGGAAATCTTCTCCAATTGGTTCCATCATATTTTTGTTCCATCTGTGAGGGAACATTTCCGTAAAATAGGGAAACCTGAAGATAGCAAATGCATTTTATTGCTTGATAATTGCAGAGCCCATCCGCATGAATCCGAGTTGGTTTCGGGAAATATTTTCACCATTTATTTGCCACCAAATGTAACTTCTCTCATACAACCCATGGACCAGGGCGTTATCCAAAATCTGAAGTGTCATTACAAGAGAGACTTCCTACGTAAACTGATAAGCCAAGATGACAATATTCATGCATTTCAGAAGGAATACAATATTAAAGATGCTATCTATAATGTTGCATGTTCCTGGAACTTTGTGAAAGGTCACACTCTGAGGCAAGCCTGGCGCAAATTATGGCCTTCTGTAATGTTTGCTGAAGGTTCTTCTTCAGAGGAGGAATTTCATGGGTTCAATGTTCGTCCCAAGAAGAGTACAATAATGGAAATGGCTGGCATGGTGAAAAATGTAGGCCCAACAAACCCTCTACGTCACCTCAGTGAAAGTGATATCGAGCAGTGGGTTGATGCAGATGGAGAAGTTGGTGTTGTGCATATGCTAAATGATGATGAAATAATTGAGAATGTTTTGAATCCAAAGAAAGAAAAGGAAAGTGAGATGGAAAGTGAAGAGGATGATATTTCTGAGAGAACAAGATTTCTTGGGCTAAAGCTGCAGAAGGATTTTCTTCAATCCTCCAATTTGCTGAAAGGCAGACTTGCTACTCTGCCCAAGAAGTTATGCAACTCCATATTCTGCATTCCACGTTTCTACAGAAAAGGCAAGAGTCCACCAAGCAAACCGACATCCGCAACATGTTTAAGAAAGCTTCCAAAAGAGTCGAAGCAGCGGAAGTGCCTGAAGAATTTGTGGAATCTGTGGAAATGCATGATCCTGGGACCCAGCTGGCACGGATATTCCTGATGAACCAGCTGACTTGGAATAAGTGTACAGTCAACGACAGTACTCTATACAGTCGTTTATAAGTTTTGTTTTACTGTTAAGTAATTAAAGCGTTATGGATTACCCTCAACTGGCAGTACTGTACTTAATTAAGCATCTTCCACCATCCTTTTAACACAACATTCTGTAGGTGAGTACCCAAATACTGTATACTGCACATTTCTTGATTTTTTTATTTTTGTTTGTTAAAAATAGCCTCGCTAGATATAACTCTCCGTTATCCGGAATTTTTATTCAACCGGCACCTCCCCGGTCCCGTCGGTGCCGGATACCAAAGAATTTCCTGTACCAATGACATAGGTAGGACAAAGAAAGAGGTTCTGCTGAGAGAGTTTGAGCAGCTAGGGACTAAATTAAAAAGCAGAACCACAAAGGCCATAATCTCTGGATTATTACCTGAGCCACGAGCAAATTGGCATAGGGTAAATAGGATCAGGGAGATGAATATGTGGCTCAAAGATTGGTGTGGGAGAAGTGGGTTTTGATTCGTGGGGCACTGGCACCAGTACTGGGGAAAGAGAGAGTTGGTCCGTTGGGATGGACTACACCTGAACCATGCTGGGACCAGAGTTCCAGCGAATCGAATAACTAGGGAGGTAGATAGGGCTTTAAACTAAATAATGGGGGGGAGGGTCCCGGTGGAGAGAAATCTAGAATGCTAAAGAGAAAAGACAAGGAAGCAGTGCAGGAAAGTGATTGGGGTAAGGATAACCAGATTGTGTCAGGAAGGGACAGAGCGTACAAACAAAGGAGTGCACTAACAAATAAGGTCCGGGTAAGAAAAAATGACAATAAGACAAATAGGGACATAGTACAAAAAAATGTTAAGATGTCTAAAAATGTTAAAAAGACAAATCTAAAGGCACTGTATCTGAATGCACGAAGCATTTGTAATAAGGTAGACGAATTAACAGCGCAAATAGATGTAAACGGATACAATATAATTGCGATTACGGAGACATGGTTGCAGGGTGACCAAGGCTGGGAGCTGAATATCCAAGGATATTTGATATTTAGGAAGGACAGGCAAAAAGGAAAAGGAGGTGGGATGGCGTTGTTAGTAAAGGATGAAATCAGAGCAATAGTGAGAAAGGATATTGGCTCAGAAAATCAAGATGTAGAATCAGTCTGGGTGGAGCTAAGAAGCACCAAGGGGCAGAAAACATTGATGGGAGTTGTCCATAGGCCTCCAAACAGTAGTGGTAATGTAGGGGATGGCATCAAACAGGAAATTAGAGATGCATGTAACAAGGGTACTACAGTAATCATGGGTGACTTTAATCAACATATAGACTGGCCAAACCAAATTAGCAATAATACTGTGGAGGATGAATTCCTGGAGTGTGTACGAGATGGTTTTTTAGACCAGTACGTTGAGGAGCCAACTAGGGGACAGGCTATCCTAGATTGGACATTGTGCAATGAAAACATAAGAACATAAGAAATAGGAGCAGGAGTAGGCCAATCGGCCCCTCGAGCCTGCTCCGCCATTCAATAAGATCATGGCTGATCTGATCCTAACCTCAAATCTAAAGAACACAAGAAGTAGGAGCAGGACCGGCCACTCAGCCCCTGGGCCCGCTCCGCCACCCACAGGGCCATGACCGATCCGAACTCAGCCTCATGTCCAATTTCCTGCCCGCTCCCCGTAACCCCTAATTCCCTTTACTTCTAGGAAACTGTCTATTTCTGTTTTAAATTTATTTAATGATGTAGCTTCCACAGCTTCCTGGGGCAGCAAATTCCACAGACCTACTACCCTCTGAGTGAAGAAGTTTCTCCTCATCTCAGTTTTGAAAGAGCAGCCCCTTATTCTAAGATTATGCCCCCTAGCTCTAGTTTCACCCATCCTTGGGAACATCCTTACCGCATCCACCCGATCAAGCCCCTTCACAATCTTATATGTTTCAATAAGATCGCCTCTCATTCTTCTGAACTCCAATGAGTAGAGTCCCAATCTACTCAACCTCTCCTCATATGTCCACCCCCTCATCCCTGGGATTAACCGAGTGAACCTTCTTTGTACTGCCTCGAGAGCAAGTATGTCTTTTCTTAAGTATGGACACCAAAACTGTATGCAGTATTCCAGGTGCGGTCTCACCAATACCTTATATAACTGCAGCAATACCTCCCTGTTTTTATAATCTATCCCCCTAGCAATAAAAGCCAACATTCCGTTGGCCTTCTTGATCACCTGCTGCACCTGCATACTAACTTTTTGATTCTCTTGCACTGGGACCCCCAGATCCCTTTGTACTGCAGTACTTTCCAGTTAATTAGTAATCTTGTTGTGCATGGTCCTTGAGGGAAGAGTGACCATAACATGATAGAATTCTTCATTAAAATGGAAAGTGAAGAAGTCCAATCTGAAACTAGGGTCCTAAATCTAAACAAAGGAAACTACGATGGTATGAGGAGTGAGTTGGCTATGATAGATTGGGAGCTTCATTAAAAGGCAAGACGGTGGATAGGCAATGGCGAACATTTAAGGAACGAATGCATGAATTGCAACAGTTATACATTACTTTCTGGTGCAAAAACACAAAAGGAAAAGCGGCCCAACCATGGCTAACAAAAGAAATTAAGGATAGTATTAGATCCAAAGAGGAGTCATATAAAATTGCCAGAAAAAGTAGCAAGCCTGAGGATTGGGAGCAGTTTAGAGATCAGCAAAAAAGGACCAAGAGATTGATTAAGAGGGGAAAAATAGAGTATGAGAGTAAACTTGCAAGGAACATAAAAGCGGATTGTTAAAGCTTCTACAAGTATGTAAAAAGAAAAAGATTAGTGAAGACAAATGTGGGTCCCTTACAGTCAGAAACAGGAGAATTTATAATGGGGAACAAGGAAATGGCCGAGCAATTAAACAAATACTTTGGTTCTGTCTTCACGGAAGAGGACACAAATAACTTCCCAGAAATGCTAGGTAACCAAGGGTCTAGTGAGAAGGAGGAATTAAAGGAAATTAGTATTAGTAAAAAAATAGTGCTGGAAAAATTAATGGGACTGAAAGCTGATAAATCCCCAGGGCCTGATAATCTGCATCCCAGAGTACTAAAAGAGGTAGCCATGGAAATAGTGGATGCATTGGTTGTCATCTTCCAAAATTCTATAGATTATGGAACACTTCCTGCAGATTGGAGGGTGGCAAATGTAACCCCACTATTTAAAAAAGGAGGGAGAGAGAAAACAGGGAACTAGACCGGTTAGCCTAACATCAGTAGTAGGTAAAATGCTAGAGTCTATTACAAAGGATGTGATAACAGGACACTTAGAAAATATCAACGGGATTAGACAGTCAACACGGATTTATGAAAGGGAAATCTTGTTTCACAAACCTACTGGAGCTTTTTGAGGATGTAACTGGTAGAATAGATAAGGGAGAAACAGTGGATGTGGTGTATTTGGATTTTCAGAAGGCCTTTGATAAAGTCCCACATAAGAGGTTAGCGTGCAAAATTAAAGCACATGGGATTGGGGGTAAAGGAGCTGAATTCCAGAGGTGAGGTGAGAGTGACAGCCCTTGACATCAAGGCAGCATTTGACCGAGTTTGGCATCAAGGAACCCTAGTGAAACTGAAGTCAATGGGAATCAGGGGGAAAACGTTCCACTGGCTGAAGTCATACCTAGCACAAAGAAAGATGTTTGTGGTGGGTGAAGGTCAATCATCACAGCCCCAGGACATCGCTGCAGGAGTTCCTCAGGGCAGTGTCCTAGGCCCAACCATCTTCAGCTGCTTCATCAATGACCTTCCCTCCAACATAAGGTCAGAAATGGGGATGTTCGCTGATGACTGCACAGTGTTCAGCGCCATTCACAACTCCACAGATAATGAAGCAGTCCATGCCCGCATGCAACCAGACCTGGACGACGTTCAGGCTTGGGCTGATAAGTGCCAGGCAATGACTATCTCCAACAAGCGAGAGTCTAACCACCTCCCCTTGACATTCAATGGCATTACCATCGCCGAAACCCCCACCATCAACATCCTGGGGGTCACCATTAACCAGAAACTTAACTGGACCAGCCACATAAATACTGTGGCAACAAGAGCAGGTCAGAGGCTAGGTATTCTGTGGCGAGTGTCTCACCTCCTGACTCCCCAAAGCCTTTCCACCATCTACAAGGCACAAGTAAGGAGAGCGATGGAATACTCTCCACTTGCCTGGATGAGTGCAGCTCCAACAACACTCAAGAAGCTTGACACCATCCAGGACAAAGCAGCCCGCTTGATTGGCACCCCATCCACCACCTTAAACATTTACTCCCTCCACCACCGGCGTACCGTGGCTGCAGTGTGTACCATCTACAAGATGCACTGCAGCAACTCGCCAAGGCTTCTTCAGCAGCACCTCCCAAACCCGCGACCTCTTCCACCTAGAAGGACAAGGGCAGCAGGTGCATGGGAACACCACCACCAAGATCCCCTCCAAGTCACACACCATCCTGACTTGGAACTATATCGCCGATCCTTCATCGTCGCTGGTTCAAAATCCTGGAACTCCCTACCTAACAGCACTGTGGGAGTACCTTCACCACACGGACTGCAGCGGTTCAAGAAGGCAGCTCACCACCACCTTCTCAAGGGCAACTAGGGATGGGCAATAAATGCTGGCATTGCCAGCAACGCCCTGATCCCATAAACGTTTAAAAATATATATATTTACTGGCATGGATTGAAAATTGGTTAACAGAGTAGGAATAAATGGGTCTTTTTCGGGGTGGCAGGCGGTGACTAGTGCGGTAACACAGGGATCAGTGCTTGGGCCCCAGTTATTCACAATATATATCAATGATTTGGATGAGGGAACCAAATGTAATATTTCCAAGTTTGCTGACGACATGAAACTAGGTGGGATTGTGAGTTGTGAGGAGGCTTCAAAGAGGCCTGAGCATATTTTAATGATTTTTCATCATTCCAAATTAATGCCACCTTCTCTGGAGTCATGGGTGGGCGTGTGCTTGTTGTCATAGGCCGGCCCATCAAGATCTCATGTGGTGTCAGACCTGTGTTTCTATTTTTCTGATTTCTCAGGGCATACATTACTACTGGCACAGCATCCAACCATTGCAACCCATTTTGCTGGCATACTTTGGTTAGGGCGGCCTTGATTTCCCCATTCACTCTTTCCACTGTTCCTGAGGATTGTGGCTGGTAAGGTATGCGCAATTTCCATTGAAATCCAAGGGCTTCAGTTAAGTTTTTTATGAGTTTGCTGGTGAAATGAGTTCCTCTGTCACTGTTTATTCCCATAGGTATTCCAAATCTAGGTATTATTTCTTTTAGCAGAATGCTTACTACTGTTCTGGCATCATCCCTCCTAGTGGGGTATGCCTCTACCCATCTGGAGAAAATATCTACTATTACCAGTATGTACTTAAATCCTTTTACTGCAGGCATATGTACAAAATCTATCTGTAGATTCTCAAAGGGCAGCTCTGGTTAGGGTAGGTGATCAAAATTTGCGGGCGATTTCCCTCTATTGTTCTGCTGACATACTAAACACGTTCTGGCAACAATTTCAATTGTTACCGTTATTCCTGGTGCATACCATTGTTGGGACAATGCATGTGCCATCCCTCCTTTGCCCATGTGAGCCTGTCCATGTGCCAGGCGAGAAAGGGGCAAAAACAAGCTTCGTGGGCAAACCACTCGGCCATCAGGATGCATCCCTGCATCATGATCTTGTTAGCAACCTGCCTTCCTCCAAGTACGTTTTTCTTGGACTGTTGCCTGACTTTGGGCCTGTCGTAGTAGATCAGCATCAATGCTACTAGGAAGTTCTGGAGGAAAGTTACTAACGGTATTTTTGGCGGCTTGAAGCTGTGGGGCCTGCCTCAGTGCGACCTCTTTAGCCGCACTATCAGCAAACCTATTTCCACACGAGACTTCATCACCTGCCATGGTGTGGGCCTCACATTTTAGTACTGCAATTTTACTTGGCAACTGAATAGCCTCCAACAAATTTAACACCATTTGCACATGCTTAATAGGTTTTCCTGAGGATGTAATAAAACCTCTGTTTTTCCATAATTGTCCAAAATCATGCACTACCCCAAATGCATAACGGGAGTCAGTATAGATATTGACGCTTTGATCTTTAGCCAAAATACAGGCTCTGGTTAATGCATATAGTTCAGCTGCCTGTGCAGATGTGCCAGGTGGCAACGCATAAGCTTCCAATACTTCATGAGGAGTCACCACCGCATAACCTGCTAATAGTTGATCATCACTAGGTCGATGCGAAGAACCATCCGTGAAGAGGATCAAGTCAGGATTATCAATAGGATCACTTAGCAAATCTGGCCTGGGTGTAGTGGTGGCTTCAACAGTTAACAAGCAGTCGTGCTCTGGTTCATCTGGATATTCTGTTGGTATTGGCACGAAGGTCGCCGGGTTGACAGCTGGTGATCGCTGGTAGGTATAATTAGAGTGTGACAAGAGGATTATCTCATACCCAGTCCTTCTTGCCGCCGTAAAGTGCTGAGTAGCTGCCGAATTTAATAATAGCAGTACTGCGTGGGGAACGATTACCACACAAGGGTGATCAAGCACAATAGGGATGGATTTTTCCACTATTGTGGCGGTTGCAGCAATGGCTCGTAAGCAGGCTGGCATGCCTCTCACTACGGCTGCTAAGGCTACAGAGTAATATGCTACAGGCCTTTTTCCTCCCCCATGTTCTTGTGCCAGTACTCCTGTTGCAAAGCCTTCTCTTTCATTGACGTATAACTGAAAAGGCTTATTATACTTAGGTAGTCCTAACGCGGGAGCACTGACCATAGCCTTTTTTAGATCACTGAATGCCTTATCTCGTTCTGACGTCCATTCGACTATGGGGGGCTCTGTCTGCAACGTAGCTGATCGTAAGACCGCATCCATTCTTCTGTAGTCATAGATCCATTGTCTACAATAACTCACCATTCCCAGAAACGACAAGATGTCCTTCTTTGTTCGCGGGATCGGCACTTTATCCACTGCTCTTATTCTTTCCAGTCCCAATCTTCGCTGTCCATACACCAACTGAAATCACAAATACTGGACGGACGTTTGGCAGAACTGCAACTTCTCGGAGGACACCCTGTGTCCCCTGCTAGCCAGATGCTGGAGCAATTTTATAGTATCTTTTTGGCAGTCTGGCCCGGTTCGGGAGGCAACCAAAAGGTCATCTGCGTACTGGATTAAGGTGGACTGATCCGATAACTGACATTCCTCCAAGTCGTTTTTAACCGCTGCCGCATACACCGCAGGACTTTCAGTATACCCCTGGGGCAACCTGGTCCAGGTATATTGCTGATTTTTATAAGTAAAGGCAAACAGATATTGACTGTCCTTATGCAGTGGTATGGAGAAGAAAGCAGAACACAAATCGATAACCGAAAAGGTAGTTGCATAAGCTGGTATAGAGGAGAGGATGATGTTGGTATCTGGCACCAAGGGAGCAATGGGAATGACTATTTTATTGATCGCCCGGAGATCTTGCACAAAACGCCAGTCATTTGGTCTTCCTACTTTCGGGATGGGCAAAATAGGAGTGTTGCAGGGGCTCTGTGTTTTGACTAAAACCCCTTGCTGCAGTAAAGAATGTATTACCGCTGCTATTCCTTCCTCGGCCTCTGGGGCCAGTCGGTACTGCTTTAGACAGGGCAAAACAGCATTCTTCTGTGGCTGGACCCTATGTTCAGGTGCCGAATGCACCTTTCCCACATGATTCTTGTGCTTTGCCCATAATTCAGAAGGTACTTTAGTCAATGCCCATGGTAGCAATTGCGGATTTTCCTTAGGGGGCTGCTGTCTTTCAAAAATAGTATCCCATTCTTTTCTTAACCAGCGAATTTTTCCTTCTGTTTCATTAAAGAATTCTATCTCCACCTTTCCAGCTTGAATTGGCAACGTGATGGAATAGACTGGCTTGTGGTGTGTATTCTTTTTATCATCCCCACCACTTCCTTCGCCTTACTGCTGACTGCTATAGTCAGGTGGGGTTTGGATGTGTGATGCATCCTAAATCTTTCTTTTTGTTCGTGTGTAAGGTGAACCAACATTCCCAGGCCTTTGTCTCCAAAGAATAAATAAGGTGAAATCTGCAGCAATTCTGGCTGGTTTAGGTATGAGCAAACCAATTCTTGATAATTGGGTGTTTCTTTATGCGTGTACCATGCCGTACAATGGGTCCGTTTCTTTTCTCTACTGGTTTCAATAAGATATTGTAAATACTGCTCCTGAGGATCTTCCAATTCCTGCAAGGCTTGGTATACATTTTTTACCAATTGGCCATAAGGATTGCTATTCAGCTGCCAGCAGTACAAAATGGGGGCTCCGTCTACTTGCTTTTCCTCTATCATTAAATTCATTAGCTGATGAGTTTGTATTTGAGGCAGTTCCATGAACATGCCGTCTCGAGTGCAGTATATAACTGCTCCCAATTTACATAAAGCCTGTCTTCCCAACATAGGGAGAGGGGCGGTCTGGGAAATTATGAGGGTGTCTGTGACGGATTGCCCGTGCACTTGAATTTCATAGGTTTGGAGAGGGGTTCTAACATAGGGATACCGGCTACTCCCATGCTTACAACGTTAAATTGACTGGCGGGTATATCCACGGAGGGGGGTACAGAGGACATTGTTGCACCGGTATCGACCAGAAGGTCCAAATGGCTATTTCCTATTTTAACTGTAGCCATAGGCTGTTCTCTCATGGATTTGGACAATCTGATCACAGCCGCCTGTACCACCGCTTCTCCGTGGCACCCCTATGCGGATGGATCAGGGTTACTGAAAGAAAAGGAAGTTCCTTCTGCCCCTGGAGCTGGATACCCTTCTTGTTGGCCGTACCCCTGCTGTGGCCTTGGGGGGCATCGGCAATCTCTAGCCCAATGTCCTCTTTTCCCACAGTTCCTACATTCATCCTGTGATCTATCTCACATTTGCCATTGTCCTCTTCCCCTTCCTCTGCCTCTACCATAACCTCCTCTTCCTGCAAGTCCTCTTTTATTCTGTTGGAAATATTGTCCTGCTGTTTTTGGCTTTTGCTCTTTCGACTGAGTAAAGAGTCCTTCCCTATCCATATTTACCAGAGCAGTAACTACGTCCGCCCAGGGCTGAGTCTGCCAATTTAGATTAATCATTTTAAAGGCTTGAGCTTGAAAGGGTAACATGCAGTTTAGCAGTGTTTGTACTGCCAAAGGTCCATTGTCTACTAACGGAACTCCTGCATGTTCCTCCCACTTGCTTTTAAATCCAGCTACAAAATCAGGAATTGTCTCCTCCTTTCTCTGCAGACATCGAGTAACTTCTCCTATGCCACTATGCTTCTTGGCTCCTCTCATTATAGCCTCTTTACCTCTATGTTCTAACCAGTGAGCAAAAGACTCATTTCCCTGGTCCAGTTGTACATCATCTTGTCGCCAATCTCCATTTTCTCCCGGGGGAACAGCAAATCCGTCCCTTAGGGTCGACCATGAGGACCCATATGCACATTTTAGCAGCAATAGCACATCCCCAGGAAGAGGGCTGTAAATGGTACACATTTGTTCTAGCCAATTATGAAAGGCAGTGGGCTTCTTTAAGGGGTCTGGTGCCTCGGCTATCACAGCTCTAGCTTCCGCTGGGGACCATGGTTTTAACACTGCCACCTCTCCTGTCATGACTCAAGGAAGTTGATGGGCAGTAGTGTCAGGTTCGAGCGCGCCTCTGTCTCTAGGGGCTGTTTCTTTTGTTTGTGGCCTAGTTGTAGGTCCTTTACGTGAGGGTAGGTCCTGTACATTACTACCAGGCAGTGCAGCAGCTCCTGCTCCGAGTGCCTCTGCTGGAGGAGGAGGTTCAATTACGGGTTCATCTGCGGGTGGGGGTGGAGCTCCAGGCTGTGCCCCTGGTGGGGGTACAGCTGGCTGTGGTGCCGCTAGACCTGCTGGATTGTATGGAAATCGTGCCGGTTGCTGTCTTAGAGCTGCCGCTATCATTAGTAAATTATCTAACTCTTCCCCCATCTAAACCGGATCTCCCGCTGGGGTTCGGGGATACATTCCCACAACAGGAGCCTCAGGCAGCACCTCTTCCTTTTTCTGACTAGCCTCTGCCTCTTCCTGTTTTCCCTTCTTCTTTGGGGGTTGTTGTCTTTTTGCTACTTCCATCCACCCAGCAAAGCATCCATAACATATAGGGGGTGTCCCACTCAGGATCCCCTCCTTTAATATCACATCATCATCACATTAATATAACATCATAATCATCACATTAATATCACATCGTCATCATCACATTAACATCACATCATCATCAAATTAATATCACATCATAATCATGACATTAATTTCATGTGACCTTCACATTAACATCACTTCAGCATTGCATTAATATCACATCATCATCATCACATTAACATCACATCATCATCACATTAATATCACATCATCATCACATTAATATCACATAATCATCAAATTAACTTGACATCGTCATCACATTAATATCACACCATCATCATCACATTAATATCACATCTCCATCACATTTCTATCACATCATCATCACATTAATATCACATCATCATCACATTAATATCACATCATCATCACATTGCATGTCCGTATGCAACTAAACCTGGACGACATTCAGGCTTGGGCTGATAAGTGGCAGGTAACATTTGTGCCACAGAAGTGCCAGGCAATGATTATTTCCAACAAGCAAGAGCCTAACAACTTCCCCTTGACATTCAACGGCATTACCATCACCGTCAACAGCCTGGGGGTCACCATTGACCAGAAACTTAATCGGACCAGCCACATAAATACTGTGGCAACAAGAGCAGGTCAGAGGCTAGGTATTCTGCGGCGAGTGTCTCACCTCCTGACTCCCCAAAGCCTTTCCACCATCTACAAGGCACAAGTAAGGAGTGTGATGGAACACTCTCCACTTGCCTGGATGAGTGCAGCTGCAACAACACTCAAGAAGCTCGGCACCATCCAGGACAAAGCAGCCCGTTTGATTGGCACCCCATCCACCACCTTAAACATTCACTCCCTCCACCACCAGCGCACCGTGGCTGCAGTGTGTACCATCTACAAAATGCACTGCAGCAAGTCGCCAAGGCTTCTTCGGCAGCATCTCCCAAACCCACGACCTCTTCCACCTAGAAGGACAAGGGCAGCAGGCGCATGGGAACACCACCACCTCCAAGTTCCCCTCCAAGTCACACAACATTCTGACTTAGAAGTATATCGCCGATCCTTCATCGTCGCTGGGTCAAAATCCTAGAACTCCCTACCTAACAACACTGTGGGGGTACCTTCACCACATGGACTGGTTCATGAAGGCGGCTCACCAACACCTTCTCAAGGACAACTAGGGATGGGCAATAAATGCTGCCCTTGCCAACGACGCCCTGATCCCATAAGCGAATGTAAAAAAAATCATCACATTAATATCACATCATCACATTAATATCACATCATCACATTAATATCACATCATCATCACATTAATATCACATCATCATCACATTAATATGAAATCATTACCATCATATTAATATCAAATCATTACCATCACATTAATATCACATTGTGGCGGATCGCCACCTAAACGGGCATTATCCACTTTTCCGTCCGTGGACAATATATCGAGCACCTTGCCTTTAAGGCACCTTACCTTTAAGGCAGGGGAAAAGGAGTGGGCGGGGCCTCGGGGTTTTTACAGAGAATTCTGGGAGCAGTCTGTTTCAGCCATTTTGGACCATGCAGTTGTATTAAAAGCCTTTGTTTTCCCACACATGAATTCAGTCTTAATTCATGTTTCGCGGCAGCCTCAACATTGGTGACCCCGACGCTCAGAACGTATTCCGAGCACTGCAATGGCGGACACGAACGCAGTTTCCGTGAAACTGCCGGAGTTGTGGGAAAACCAGCCCGAAGCCTGGTTTCTCCAAGCTGAATCCCGCTTCCGGCTGCGAAACATCACCACAGATGGGACGCAGTACGACTACCTCATCACATCACTCGGTAGCGCCACAGTTTTGAAGGTTTGGACAGCGCTGCAGAACCCACCAGAGGAAGGCAAGTATGCACATCTCAAGGCAGCGCTCCTTAAAAAATTTACGGCCTCGGCATGTCAGCGAAACTGCCACCTCCTCGACCTTCCAGGCCTCGGTGATGCCTCACCGTCAGACCTCCTCTCCCACATGCTCTCCCTCACCGACGAGAGCCCACCCGGATCCCTCTTCCGCACGCTGTTCATCCGCCAGCTCCCTCTCAGCATCCGCCCAGCGATCATGGCGTCCGGCCTCACGAACCTGGAAGCCCTGGCCGATGAGGCCGACAAGCTGCTGTCCGCTCACTCCAGCCGCGACATCACTCCGAACCTGGATGCCAATGCCTGGGCGCGCCCCTCACCGGCCACCACGCGGCCACAAGCACCAGCCACCAGGCCCACGGGGCCTTCGCGCCCCACTAACCCGGGCCACTGTTACTATCACGCATGGTTCGGCGCCAGGGCACAATGGTGCACACCTCCCTGCTCTTTCAAGTCCACCCCCGTACCAGCCCCCGCGATGGCCGTGGGCCACGCGGGCTCCCTGCTGTACGTCACGGATGACAAAACCGGCCACCGGTTCCTGTGCGACACTGGAGCTCAGCACAGCATCATCCCAGCCTCCTCCCTTGACATCCAAAAGGGCGAACGAGGTCCGGCGCTGGCTGCTGCTAACGGCTCGGACATCCCGACGTATGGCACCCGCACAGTCACCCTCGACCTCGCTGGTCGCCGCTACCGATGGGAGTTCATCACTGCCAAGGTGCTCTCCCCTCTCATCGGCACAGATTTCCAGTGCGCCCACGGCCTACTGGTAGACATCCCTCGTCACTGCCTCGTGGACATGAACACCATGTCCCCCATCCTGGGAACCATGGCCCCCCCGTCAACCCGCCAACATGGCGTCACAGTGCCACGCCCGGGCCACGGATGACTACTCGGCACTCCTGGCCGAATTCCCGGCCCTTACCAATCCGACCTTCTCCGCGGAGGCCGCCAAACACGGGGTGGAGCACTTCATCCCCACCACAGGCCCCCCAATGTACGCCCACGCCCGCAGGCTGGACCCGGCCAAACTTGAGATCGCGCGGACCGAGTTTGCCACCATGGAACAGCTCGGCATCATCCGCCGCTCCAACAGTCCCTGGGCCTCCCCACTCCACATCGCCCCCAAACCAGGCGGGGGTTGGCTCCCCTGCGGGGATTACCGCCGCCTCAACGACACCACCACCCCTGATCGGTACCCCGTGCCGCACATTCAGGACTTCTCGGCTAGACTGGCCGGCCGCTCAGTCTTTTCCAAGGTCGACCTGGTGCGCGGCTACCGCCAAGTCCCCGTCCACCCCGCAGACGTCCCCAAGACGGCCGTAATCACCCCCTTCGGCCTGTTCGAGTTCCTGCGGATGCCCTTCAGCCTCAAAAACGCGGCCCAGGCATTCCAACGGCTCATGGACTCGGTCCTTCGGGACCTGAAGTTCCTGTTCGTCTACCTGGACGACATCCTGGTAGCCAGTTCCTCCAAGCAGGAACACCTCGAACACCTTCGCATCCTGTTCGGGCGCCTCAGCGACCACGGGCTCATCCTCAGCCCAGCCAAATGCCAGTTCGGCCTGGACAAGATCGACTTCCTCGGCCACCACATCACCCATGCTGGGGCAATTCCCCTGCCCACCAAGGTGCAGGCCGTCCAACAATTTCCCCACCCCACCACCATCAAAGGCCTCCAGGAGTTCCTCGGGATGGTGAATTTCTATAACCGCTTCATCTCCAAAGCGGCGTCCCTCATGAGGCCCCTGTATGAAGCCCTCCGGAGCAGGAGCGGCAAGATGGCGGTCGAATGGACGGCAGACACGTCCGCCGCCTTCGACTCCACCAAGACCGCGTTCGCCAACGCCACCCTGCTCGCGCACCCACGGCCCAATGCCAGGGTAGCGCTCACCACGGACGCCAGCGACCACACGGTCGGCGCCGTGTATGAGCAGTGGGTCGACGGCGCCTGGCAACCACTTGCCTTCTTCAGCCGCCAACTACGCCCCCCGGAGGTCAAGTACAGCACCTCCGACCGCGAGCTCCTCGCGCTGTTCCTGGCGGTCCGCCATTTTCGGTTTTTGCTTGAGGGCCACCCCTTCACTGCGTTTGTCGACCACAAGCCCCTGACATTCGCAATGGCAAAGACAACCGACCCCTGGTCCGCCAGGCAGCAGCGCCAGCTCGCGGCAGTGTCCGAGTTCACCACGGACATCCAACACGTCTCCGGCCGAGACAATGTGGTAGCCGACTGCCTCTCCCTGCCCCGCCATCCACGCCACACACCTGGCAGTCGACTACGCTCAACTCGCAGCAGACCAGATCACTGACCCTGATCTACTCTCTGCACCTACCAACCTACCAGGGCTACGCCTGGCCGACGCCGCCTGTGGCCCGACCGCAGTCACGGTCAAGTGCGACATATCCCTATGTCAACCTCGGCCCGTTGTCCCAGCGTCCTGGCACCACCGGCTATTCGAGATTCTCCACAACCTCTCCCACCCCGGCGCCTGCACATCCATCAAATTGGTAGCCAACCGCATTGTCTGGCGCGGCCTTCGGAAGGATGTGCGTACTTGGGCCAACTCCTGCCTAGCCTGCCAACGGGCCAAGGTACAGCAACACACGAAAGCACCCCTCGAGGAGTTTACCGTCCCCTCGCGGAGATTCGACCACATCCACGTGGACATCGTCGGGCCCCTGCCGCCGTCGCAAGGCCACACGCACTTGCTGACCATCGTTGACCGCACCACACGCTGGCCTGAGGCAATTCCACTGACCTCTACCACCACCGCCGACATCGCCAGAGCCTTCGTCAGCACCTGGGTCGCATGGTTCGGCGTACCCTCCGACATGACGTCGGACAGAGGTCCGCAATTTACCTCTGAACTCTGGACTGCCGTCGCACGCAATCTTGGGGTGACCATTCACCGCACCACAGCGTACCACCCCCAAGCCAACGGACTGTGTGAGCGCTTCCACAGATCCTTGAAGGCATCTCTTCGAGCCAGCCTCCAGCACGGCGCCTGGACCGACCGACTTCCGTGGGTCCGCCTCGGCCTGCGCACCGCGGTTAAAGAAGACCTCCACGCATCGGCAGCAGAGCTCGTGTACGGTCAGCTGCTGCGCGTACCCGGCGAGTTCCTGCCCACCGCCATGACACTCTGGTCAGCCAACCAGCAACGCCACGATTTCGCCTCACCGGCGCTGCAGTTCGCCCCGGTGCCCATTGCCTGACACGGCGAGTCCACCTCACACGTCCCACTAAGCCTGCACCAGGCACGGTTCGTTTTCGTCCGGCACGACTCCCACCGCGGACCCCTTCAACCCCCGTACGACGGGCCCTACAAGGTGCTACAGGCTATGGACAAATTTTTCACCCTGCAAGTGGGCGACAGGACCGAAAAAGTGTCGGTTGACCGACTCAAGCCAGCACACTCGGAGCCCGGTGAGCAGGTCCCTGCAGCTCAAACACCACCATGCGGCCGACCTGCCCTCAAGCCGGTTCACCTGGCTGCTCCACGCCCGGCCGTTCCACGTCCACCGGCATCCTACAAGAGCCGCTCCGGCCGGCCCATCAGACCTCTGCACCGTCTCGTCCACACCTCCTAAGCGGATTCTGGGGGGAGCTGTGTGGCGGATCGCCACCTAAACGGGCATTATCCACTTTTCCGTCCGTGGACAATATATCGAGCACCTTGCCTTTAAGGCACCTTGCCTTTAAGGCAGGAGAAAAGGAGTGGGTGGGGCCTCAGGGTTTTTCCAGAGAATTCCGGGAGCAGTCTGTTTCAGCCATTTTGGACCATGCAGTTGTATTAAAAAGCCTTTGTTTTCCCACACATGGATTCAGTCTTATTTCGTGTTTCGCGGCAGCCTCAACAACATCATCATCACTTTAATATCACATCATCAATATCACAGGGCAGCACCAGGCGTACCTAAAAATAAGGTGCCAACCTGGGGAAGCTGCAACACAGGACTACATGCATGATAAACAGCGAAAACAGCATGCTATAGACAGAGCTAAGCGATCTCACAATCAACAGTTCATATCAAAGCTCTGCAGTCCTGGCACATCCAGTCGTGAATGGTGGTGGACAATTAAACAACTATCAGGAGGAGGAAGCTCCAGGAACATCCCCATCCTCAATGTTGGTGGAGCCTAGCACATGTGTGCAAAAGACAAGGCTGAAGATTTTGCAACCATCTCCAGCCAGAAGTGCCGAGCGGATGATCCATATTGGCCTACTCCTGAGGTCCCCACTATCACAGAAGCCAGTCTTCAGCCAATTCGATTCACTCCCCGTGATGTCAAGAAACGGCAGAGCGCACTGGATACAGCAAAGGCTATGGGCCCCAACAACATCCCAGCTGTCGTGCTGAAGACTTGTGCTCCAGAACTAGCCGCACCTCTAGCCAAGCTGTTCCAGTACAGCTACAACACTGGCAGCTACCCGACAATGTGTAAAACTGCCCAGTATGTCCTGTCCACAAAAAGCAGGACAAATACAATCCATCCAATCACCGCCCCAGCAGTCTACTCTCAATCATCAGCAAAGTGATGGAAGTTGTCATCGACAGTGCTATCAAGTGGCACTTACTCACCAATAACCTGCTCACTGATGCACAGTTTGGGTCCCACTAGGACCACTCAGCTCCAGATGTCATTACAGCCTTGGTCCAAACATGGACAAAAGAGCTGAATTCCAGAGGTGAGGTGAGAGTGGCTGCCCTTGACATCAAGGCAGCATTTGACCGAGTGTGGCATCAAGGAACCCTAGTAAAACTGAAGTCAATGGGAATCAGGGGAAAAAGTATCCACTGGCTGGAGTCATACCTAGCACAAAGGAAGATGGTTGTGGTTGTTGGAGGCCAATCATCTCAGCCTCAGGACATCGCTGCAGGTGTTCCTCAGGGCAGTGTCCTAGGCCCAACCATCTTCCGTTGCTTCATCAATGACCTTCCCTCCATCATAAGATCAGAAGTGGGGATGTTCGCTGATGACTGCACAGTGTTCAGTGCCATTCGCAACTCCTCAGCTAATGATGCAGTCCATGCCCGCATGCAGCACGAACTTGACGACATTCAGGCTTGGGCTGATAAATGGCAGGTAACATTCGCGTCACACAAGTGCCAGGCAATGACTATCTCCAACAAGAGAGAGTCAAGCCACCATCCATTGACATTCAACAGCATTACCATCACCGAATCCCCCACCATCAATATCCTGGGGGGTCACCATTGACCAGAAACTTAACTGGACCAGCCACATAAATACTGTATTCTGTGACGAGTGTCTCACCTCCTGACTCCCCAAAACCTTTCCACCATCTACAAGACACAAGTAAGGAGTGTGATGGAATACTCTCCACTTGCCTAGATGAGTGCAGCTCCAACAACACTCAAGAAGCTCGACACCATCCAGGATAAAGCAGTCCGCTTAATCGGCCCATCCACCACCTTAAACATTCACTCCCTCCACCACCGGCGTACCGTGGCTGCAGTGTGTCCCATCTACAAGATGCTCTGCAGCAACTCGCCAAGGCTTTTTCGACAGCACCTCCCAAACCCGTGACCTCTATGACCTAGAAGGACAAGGGCAGCAGGCGCCTGGGAACACCATCACCTGCAAGTTCCCCTCCAAGTTACACCTCATCCTGCCATGGAAGTGTATCGCCGTTCCTTCTTCATCGCTGGGACAACATTCTGGAACTCCCTCCCTAATAGCACTATGGGATTACCTTCACCACACGGACTGCAGCGGTTCAAGAAGGCAGCTCACCACCACCTTCTCAATGGCAGTGTCAGCTGTGGCTCAGTGGGTAGCACCCTCGCCTCTGAGTCCCACTCCAGCACAAAAAACTTAGGCTGACATTCCAGTACAGTGCTGAGGGAGTGCTGCACTGTCGGAGGTGCTGTCTTTCGGATGAGATGTTAAACCAAGGCCCCGTCTGCTCTCTCAGGTGGGCATAAAAGATCCCATGACACTATTTTGAAGAAGAGCAGGGGAGTTATCCCGTGTCCTGGCCAATATTTATCCCTCAAACAACATCACTAAAACAGATTATCTGGTCATCATCACATTGCTGTTTGTGAGAGCTTGCTGTACGCAAATTGGATGCCACGTTTCCTACATTACAACAGTGACTACAATCCAAAAAAGTACTTCATTGGCTGTGAAACATTTGAGATGTCCAGTGGTTGTGAAAGGTGCTATATAAATGCAAGTCTTTCTTCTCAAGAGCAATTAGGGATGGGCAATAAATGCTGTCCTTGCCAGCGATGCCCACATCCCAGGAATGAATTAAAAAAACACATCACCATCACATTAGTAGAACATCATCATCATCACATTCATAACACACAGCATCATCACATTGATATCACATCATCATAGGAACATAGGAATAGGAGTAGGCCATTTAACCTGTTTCACCACTCAGTGAGATCACGGCTGATCTGTAACTTGGCACCTTGTTTTTTATTCGTTCCTGGGATGTGGGCATTGCTGGCAAGTGAGAGTTCGGTGAAGTGGGGGAAGGAGGTGCTTGCTTTTCTTAACTTCTCCCGCAGAGCGGCGGCGGACCTGAGCGGGAGCAGACCGAGGCCCGAGAGCAGGGATAAAAGCAGCAACAGACCTGCATCAACAGACCTGCATCAACAAGAGAAAACGGCAGTGTGACATCACAGGTAAGGCAGGTAAGTGATTGGTAGTGACTGTGGGCTAAGTTTTAAATTAACATATAACATATAACTAAATTTTAAAAACTAAACTTAATTTAATTAATTTAATAAACTAAACGAGGTAAATAATTTGATTAATACTAAACTAATTAATTAAACAAATGAAATAATGGGAGAACAGGAGATGTGTTGCTGCTGCAATATGTGGGAGCTTGTGGACATTTTTGTCCAGGGCGACTACATCTGCGGTAAGTGTCTGCGGCTCGAGGAACTTCGGCTACAAGTTGAGGAGCTGGAGTCCGAGCTGCAGACGTTGCGAGACATCAGGGAGGGAGAAAGTTACCTGGACCTTTTGCTCCAGGAGGCAGCCACACCCCTTAGATTAAATACTTTAGAATTGACACGTGGTCAGGGACAGGAGGGTGTGACTGCAAGTGAAGCAGGTAAGGGGATCCAGGAGGTAGTATTGCAGGAGCCTCAGTCCCTGCACTTGTCCAATAGATTCAAGGTTCTTGCAACCCTTGTGGACCAGTGCGGGGACTGCGGGGAGGACGAGCAAACTCACCACGGCACCGTGGTACAGGAAGCCATTCAAGTGGGGGGAGTAAAAAGGAAGGTGGTTGTAGTAGGTCACAGTATAGTTAGGGGGATAGACACTGTTCTCTGCAGCCAGGAGTGTGAGTCCCGAAGGCTATGTTGCCTACCTGGTGCCAGGGTAAAGGACATCTCCTCCGGGCTGGAGAAGAACTTGGATGGGAGGGGGAGGATCCAGTTGTCATGGTCCACGTAGGTACCAACAACATAGGTAGGACAAAGAAAGAGGTTCTGCTGAGAGAGTTTGAGCAGCTAGGGACTAAATTAAAAAGCAGAACCACAAAGGTCATAATCTCTGGATTATTACCTGAGCCACGAGCAAATTGGCATAAGGTCAATAGAATCAGTGAGATGAATATGTGGCTCAAAGATTGGTGTGGGAGAAGTGGGTTTCGATTCGTGGGGCACTGGCACTAGTACTGCGGAAAGAGAGAGCTGGTCCGTTGGGACGGACTACACCTGAACCATGCTGGGACCAGAGTTCTAGCGAATCGAATAACTAGGGAGATAGATAGGGCTTTAAACTAAATAATGGGGGGGAGGGGCTCCCGGTGGAGAGAAATCTAGAATGCTAAAGAGAAACGACAAGGAAGCAGTGCAGGAAACTGATTGGGGTAAGGATAACCAGATTGTGTCAGGAAGGGACAGAGCGTACAAACAAAGGAGTGCACTAACAAATAGGGTCCGGGTAAGAAAAAATGACAATAAGACAAATAGGGCCATAGTACAAAAAAATGTTAAGATGTCTAAAAATGTTAAAAAGACAAATCTAAAGGCACTGTATCTGAATGCACGAAGCATTTGTAATAAGGTAGACGAATTAACAGCGCAAATAGATGTAAACGGATACAATATAATTGCGATTACGGAGACATGATTGCAGGGTGACCAAGACTGGGAGCTGAATATCCAAGGATATTTGATATTTAGGAAGGACAGGCGAAAAGGAAAAGGAGGTGGGGTGGCCTTGATAGTAAAGGATGAAATCAGAGCAATAGTGAGAAAGGATATTGGCTCAGAAAATCAAGATGTAGAATCAGTCTGGGTGGAGCTAAGAAGCACCAAGGGGCAGAAAACATTGGTGGGAGTTGTCCATAGGCCTCCAAACAGTAGTGGTAATGTAGGGGATGGCATCACACAGGCAATTAGAGATGCATGTAACAAGGGCATTACAGTAATCATGGGTGACTTTAATCAAAATATAGACTGGCCAAACCAAATTAGCAATAATACTGTGGAGGATGAATTCCTGGAGTGTGTACGAGATGGTTTTTTAGACCAGTACGTTGAGGAGCCAACTAGGGAACAGGCTATCCTAGACTGGGTATTGTGCAATGAAAAGGGGTTAATTAATAATCTTGTTGTGCATGGACCTTTAGGGAAGAGTGACCATAACATGATAGAATTCTTCATTAAAATGGAAAGTGAAGAAGTCCAATCTGAAACTAGGGTCCTGAATCTAAACAAAGGAAACTACGATGGTATGAGGAGTGAGTTGGCTATGATAGATTGGGGAGCATCATTAAAAGGCATGACGGTGGATAGGCAATGGCTAACATTTAAAGAATGAATGCATGAATTGCAACAGGTATACATTACTTTCTGGTGCAAAAACACAAAAGGAAAAGCGGCCCAACCATGGCTAACAAAAGAAATTAAGGATCGTATTAGATCCAAAGAGGAGTCATATAAAATTGCCAGAAAAAGTAGCAAGCCTGAGGACTGGGAGCAGTTTAGAGTTCAGCAAAAAAGGACCAAGGGATTGAGAAGAGGGGAAAAATAGAGTATGAGAGTAAACTTGCAAGGAACAAAAAAGCAGATTGTAAAAGCTTCTACAAGTATGTAAAAAGAAAAAGATTAGTGAAGACAAATGTGGGTCCCTTACAGTCAGAAACGGGAGAATTTATAATGGGGAACAAGGAAATGACAGAGCAATTAAACAAATACTTTGGTTCTGTCTTCATGGAAGAGGACGCAAATAACTTCCCAGAAATGCGAGGGAACCAAGGGTCTAGTGAGAAGGAGGAATTAAAGGAAATTAGTATTAGTAAAAAAATAGTGCTGGAAAAATTAATGGGACTGAAAGTTGATAAATCCCCAGGGCCTGATAATCTGCATCCCAGAGTACTAAAAGAGGTAGCCATGGAAATAGAGGATGCATTGGTTGTCATCTTCCAAAATTCTATAGATTATGGAACACTTCCTGCAGATTGGAGGGTGGCAAATGTAACCCCACTATTTAAAACAGGAGGGAGAGAGAAAACAGGGAACTACAGACCGGTTAGCCTAACATCAGTAGTAGGTAAAATGCTAGAGTCTATTACAAAGGATGTGATAACAGGACACTTAGAAAATATCAACGGGATTAGACAAAGTCAACACGGATTTCTAAAAGGGAAATCTTGTTTCACAAACCTACTGGAGTTTTTTGAGGATGTAACTGGTAGAATAGATAAGGGAGAACCGGTAGATGTGGTGTATTTGGATTTTCAGAAGGCCTTTGATAAAGTCCCACATAAGAGGTTAGTGTGCAAAATTAAAGCACATGGGATTGGGGGTAAAGGAACTGAATTCCAGAGGTGAGGTGAGAGTGACTGCCCTTGAAAGCATTTGACCGAGTCTGGCATCAAGGAGCCCGAGTAAAACTGAAGTCAATGGGAATCAGGGGGAAAACGTTCCACTGGCTGGAGTCACAGCTAGCACAAAGGAAGATGGTTGTGGTGGGTGAAGGTCAATCATCACAGCCCCAAGACATCGCTGCAGGAGTTCCTCAGGGCAGTGTCCTAGGCCCAACCATCTTCAGCTGCTTCATCAATGACCTTCCTTCCAACATAAGGTCAGAAATGGGTATGTTCGCTGATGACTGCAGTGTTCAGCGCCATTCACAACTCCACAGATAATGAAGCAGTCCATGCCCGCATGCAACAAGACCTGGACGACGTTCAGGCTTGGGCTGATAAGTGGTAGGTAACATTCGCGCCACAGAAGTGCCAGGCAATGACTATCTCCAACAAGCGAGAGTCTAACCACCTCCCCTTGACATTCAATGGCATTACTATCGCCGAATCCCCCACTATCAACATCCTGGGGGTCACCATTAACCAGAAACTTAACTGGACCAGCCACATAAATACTGTGGCAACAAGAGCAGGTCAGAGGCTAGGTATTCTGCGGCGAGTGTCTCACCTCCTGACTCCCCAAAGCCTTTCTACCATCTACAAGGCACAAGTAAGAAGTGTGATGGAATACTCTCCACTTGCCTGGATGAGTGCAGCTCCAACAACACTCAAGAAGCTCGACACCATCCAGGACAAAGCAGCCCGCTTGATTGGCACCCCATCCACCACCTTAAACATTCACTCCCTCCACCACCGGCGTACCGTGGCTGCAGTGTGTACCATCTACAAGATGCACTGCAGCAACTCGCCATGGCTTCTTCAGCAGCACCTCCCAAACCCACGACCTCTACCACCTAGAAGGACAAGGGCAGCAGGCGCATGGGAACACCACCACCTCTAAGTTCCCCTCCAAGTCACACACCATCCTGACTTGGAACTATATCGCCGATCCTTCATCGTCGCTGGGTCAAAATCCTAGAACTCCCTACCTAACAGCACTGGGGGAGTACTATCACCACACGGACTGCAGCGGTTCAAGAAGGCGGCTCACCACCACCTTCTCAAGGACAACTAGGGATGGGCAATAAATGCTGGCATTGCCAGCAATGCCCTGATCCCATAAACGTTTAAAAAATCTATATATACTGGCATCGATTGAAAATTGGTTAACAGACAGGAAACAGAGAGTAGGAATAAATGGGTCTTTTTCGGGGTGGCAGGTGGTGACTAGTGGGGTACCGCAGGGATCAGTGCTTGGGCCCCAGCTATTCACAATATATATCAATGACTTGGATGAGGGAACCAAATGTAATATTTCCAAGTTTGCTGACGACATGAAACTAGGTGGGATTGTGAGTTGTGAGGAGGATTCAAAGAGGCTTCAAGGCGATTTAGACAAGTTGAGTGAGTAGGCAAATACATGGCAGATGCAGTATAACATGGATAAATGTGAAGTTATCCACTTCGGTCGGAAAAACAGAAAGGTAGAGTATTATTTAAATGGTGATAGATTGGGAAATGCTGCTGTACAAAGGGACCTGGGTGTCCTTGTACACCAGTCACTGAAAGCAAACATGCAGTTAGGAAGGCAAATGGTATGTTGGCCTTCATTGCAAGATGCGGAGATGCTGGTGTTGGACTGGGGTGGACAAAAATGAGAAGTTGCACAACACCAGGTTATAGTCCAACAGTTTTATTTGAAATTACGAGCTTTCGGAGCTCTGCTCCTTCTTCAGGTACAGTGAGGGAATACAAATCGGTTACAAAGTATATATAGACAGAGAACAATGTGTCTGCAGAGATACAATCCGTCATGGGAGGCATTACATCAAAGACACAGCAGAATACAGCTAAGACAATGAGGTGGGTCACAGGGGGTCCAACGTGTCAAATGCTGCAGTCTGCAGTTAAGCTTTTAACTTAACAGTTAAAAGCCTCGGATCTGCGGGTTAGCGTTCTCCAAGGCGGCCTTCGAGACACACGACAACGCAAAATCATCGAGCAGAAACTGATAGCCAAGTTCCGCACCCATGAGGACGGCCTCAACCGGGATCTCGGTTTCATGTCACACTACAGAACGTGACTCGACATCGTTGTCTGGTTCACAGGTGTGACTTCCAGTTTTTAAAAAAAGTTAAAAGCTTAACTGCAGACTGCAGCATTTGTCACGTTGGACCCCCTGTGACCCACCTCATTGTATTAGCTGTACTCTGCTGTGTCTTTGATGTAATGCCTCCCTGACGGATTGTATCTCTGCAGACACATTGTTCTCTGTCTATATATACTTTGTAATCGATTTGTATTCCCTCACTGTACCTGAAGAAGGAGCGCTCCGAAAGCTCGTAATTTCAAATAAAACTGTTGGACTATAACCTGGTGTTGTGCGACTTCTCATTTTCATTGCAAGAGGATTTGAGTACAGGAGCAAGGATGTCTTACTACAGTTGTACAGGGCCTTGGTGAGACCACACCTGGAGTACTGTGTGCAGATTTGGTCTCCTTACCTAACGATAAACGTGCCGTAGAGGGAGTGCAGCGAAGGTTCACCAGACTGATTCCTGGGATGGCAGGACTGTTGTATGAGGAGAGATTGGGTCGACTAGGCCTGTATTCACTAGAGTTTAGAAGAATGAGAGGGGATCTCATTGAAACGTATAAAATTCTGACAGGGCTAGACAGACTGGATGCAGGGAGGATGTTTCCCCTGGCTGGGGGGTCTAGAACGAGGGGTCACAGTCTCAGGATACGGGGTAGGACATTTAGGACTGAGATGAGGAGAAATTTCTTCACTCAGAGGGTGGTGAACCTGTGGAATTCTCTACCACAGAAGGCTGTGGAGGCCAAGTCACTGAATATATTTAAGAAGGGGATAGATAGATTTCTAGACACAAAAGGCATCAAGGGGTATGGGGAGAGAGCGGGAATATGGTATTGAGATAGAGGATCAGCCATGATCATATTGAATGGCAGAGCAGGCTCTAAGGGCCAAATGGCCTACTCCTGCTCCTATTTTTCTGTTTCTTCTATGTTTCTTATTGCCCATCCCTAATTGCCCTTGAGAAGGTGGTGGTGAGCCACCTTCTTGAACCGCTGCAGTCCGTGTGGCGAAGGTACTCCCACAGTGCTGTTAGGGAGGGAATTCCAGGATTTTGAACCAGCGATGAGGAAGGAACGGCGATATATTTCCAAGTCAGGATGGTGTGTGACTTGGAGGGGAACTTGGAGGTGGTGGTGTTCTCATGCACCTGCTGTCCTTGTCCTTCTAGGTGGAAGAGGTCGCGGGTTTGGGAGGTGCTGTCGAAGAAGCCTTGGCGAGTTGCTGCAGTGCATCTTGTAGATGGTACACACTGCAGCCACGGTGTATTCTTTTATAACCTTGTCTAGCAAATATCTATCAATCTCAGATTTAAAATTATTAGTTGAGCTAGCATCTACTTCTTTTTGTGGGAGAGTACCACCCTTTGCATGAAGAAGGTTTCCTGGCTCTTATTTTAAGCTCCCCTTGTCCCAGACGCCCCATTAGCAGAAATGTTTCTCTCTATCTACCCTATCAATTCCTTTCAAAATCCTAAAAACCTCAATCAAATCAACCCTTAACCTTCTATATTCCAGAGAGTACAAACCTGGTTTATGTAAACTCTCCTCTTAATCTAACCCTTAGAGCTCTGGTAACAATCTAGTGAATCTGCACTGCACTCCTTCCATGGCCAATATATTTTTTTTTATTAATTCATGCGATCTGGGCGTCGCTGGCAAGGCCAGCATTTATTGCCCATCCCTAGTTGCCCTTGTGAAGGTGGTGGTGAGCCGCCTTCTTGAACTGCTGCAGTCCGTGTGGTGAAGGTACTCCCACAGTGCTGTAGGGAGGGAGTTCCAGAATTTTGACCCAGCGACGATATCCCCGATCCCTCCCGCGATCCCCGACCACCCCCCATCGCCCGCCGATCCCCGATCCCCTGCCGATCCTGCAACTCTCCCGCCGATTCTCTCGCCCCTCCCGATTGCTGACCAACCCCCCGCCGATTGCCAACGCCCTCCCGATTCCCGACGCCGCCCCCCCCCCCGCCCCACTCATCCCTGGCCCCCCTCCTGCAATCCCTCCCCCAGACCAACCCCTCGCAACTGAGGCCTACCAGCCTGCAACTATCCAGCCTCCCAAGCTGGCTGGCTGCCGGCGGGAAACCGAGGCTTCACATTGAAATTAGGCCCTTCCGGTAAAGTCGGCAGGGCCTGTGGGAAACCCAGCCTCCCGGACTTCCCGCCCGCCTCAGACTCCCCGCCCGCCCCCCAACCCTGCCTCCCCGAAGAAAATTCTGGCCGCACATACTGAAACAGACATAGACAGACATAGACACATTCATATGGACGGATGCATGCTCGTAGATTCACAAACACACAGATATTTGGCTATGATATTCAATAAGATTTATTCGTGACTGAGAGACATTGCAACCGGTAGATTTTCTGAATCACTGAGGCTGACATTTCTGAGGTAAGTGAAGGTAAAGATTTGCCTTAAAAATAAACTGTGCTCTCTGTGCAACAGCAAGAGACAGGGCTTCAGGGCAGCAGTTTAACTGTAATCACAGCAGAGTGAAGAAAGTGGTTTATTTCATGTGTCTGTCATAGTCTCTCACTCAAGGTATTGTGTAAGAGGAACTGCATCACAGGCAGGGGCTGAGCTATGACAGGCTGATTGGACAGATTTCAAAAAGAAAGAAATCACAGCATGATTTGTAATACTGAAGAAGTAGGGCTGGATTTTCCTTCCTGAAACTGTCCACCTTTAGGCGTTTTTTTACAGATTAAAAATACAGTAAAATGTGGCAGTGTGTTCACATCTCACCTCAGTAGAATTCTTCACTGTAGAACCCACTGGTCACGTTTCCATCCACCCTGAGCCCATCCGGCAGCATTTAAATGTGGGCATGGTGCACTTTTCCCCAGTTAGAGCCCCCTAACCCGACACCAGGAAACACCGGCACTCTGTAATTAGTGGTGTGAGTAGCACTGCTGTATCCCTCAGTGTAAGTCGTCCCAAGTCCCGTTCA
Source organism: Squalus acanthias (assembly GCA_030390025.1). NCBI lineage: Eukaryota > Metazoa > Chordata > Chondrichthyes > Squaliformes > Squalidae > Squalus > Squalus acanthias. The sequence continues at coordinate 15,841,298 of CM059425.1, read as the reverse complement.
CCCATCACCCCTGTGCTCGCTGACCTACATTGGCTCCCAGTCAGGCCACATCTCGATTTTAAAATTCTCATCCTTGTTTTCAAACCCCTCCATGGTCTCGCCCCCCTCTCTATCTCTGTAACCTCCTCCAGTCCTACGACCCTCCTGTAAGCGGTTTTTGATCCTAGCCCAATTGCTAGACAGACGGTTCGAATCGCCCCCGCCTTACGAAAGTTCTACACCCGGGAATTATTGTTCAGAGTGTAAATGAATAAGTCACGGACAGGAATGCTTCGGTGAAAAATCATACTTATATTTATTTGGTCTAACATACACTGGCTAAAACATGCACTACTAAACAAAATCACTGTCTCTGTGGAGAATAAAAATCCAGGTTACAAACAACATACACACAGTACCCAACTGGGGACTATAACAAGCAGTAATTCCCTTGTTGCTATGGTGGACTCTAATTCCACCCCTACCAACGAATTACCCAGTCACATAAGCCCCTTCGCCTGGCTGAACCAAACGAAGCTCCCACCCCGGAATAGCCCAAAAGCTTCACTTCTGAGGAAAAACTCTGAGCCCTCTGGTTACCGGCTTGGGACACTCGAGACCATGCTTACCCCCACACACAGTCGGTCTCGATCGCTCCGCTTAGCTGCTTCTTCCTCTGGTACTTCTTCCTGTTAGGTCGATCTTGGTGCAGCGAGAGCGAGAGAGAGAGAGAATGGTGGGAAAGGGTCTATCTTTAAAGGAGTCTTGCTACCCCTATCTTTCCCGCCAATCTTTAAAATCCTTTTGTTTCTAAGCACTCCGGTGCTTAATCAGTGATGGGTCATCCTCAGACCCATGAGTATTCCGTGATTGGACTAATGGCCCTAAGTCTGGGATATCTCTCGGTCTTTGTGTTGGGAAAAACTGGCTCCTCTCCGGCTGGCTAGGCCAGTGGGTTCATTGTTCTGCTTCTCTTCTGAGATGGAGGTGAGAAGTGCTTTTGCATATTAGAGTGGCTTTCTAACAGGTTCAAGATCAATGGGTCAATGGCCCCCTTCCCTTTTCCAGGACTGTCGGGCGAACCTATACATTCTGGATGACTGACAGTTCTTTTGTCACAGCCAACTGCCATGCATTCTCTGGAGTTTTAACAAACCAGTTGTTCACATATCTGCACAGGGTGATCCCATCACAGGGAAAATAGCCTCAGAAAAATCCCATAAAGTCCACAAAATATACTTGACTGAGTCCATTCTTCAAACAGAGACTTTGCGATCTCTTCAGTCCCCCGTTTGATGCTTTTCTTTCTACAAAGCATCACTCGACGAGAGAGCAAAGGCCAAAGTCTCCCACAAGTGAAGCTGTTTCCCTGATTTTACATTTTAAGCCCCAGAACTGTACCCTTTACTGCGTGTCATAGTTCCCTTCTACCGAGTCAAAACATCAGCGAAATGGCTTCTTAACACATTCAAACGGCTGGGTTCCAATTCCCACCGACAAACTTCAAGTCAAAATACAGAACATTAATAAGATCCACAGGACGTTACCAAAAGCCACCGCGCACATCACACAGTACAGCATTGACAGGTGGTAACACATTACAAAAATGCAACAGCGCACATCGCGCAATACAGAGTGTAAAACTATAAACAGAATACAATACACTTGCTTACAGAACTTTGGTACATTACAAGTTTTTGCAGGGAGAAACCATCATCAACATAAATCAATGACACTTTTCCGGATCGATCTAACACCCCTTGTCACCGCGCTCGGAGCATCTGGCTCCGGATCGATCTAACACCCCTTGCCACCGCGCTCGGAGCATCTGACTCCGGATCGATCTAACACCCCTTGCCACCGCGCTCGGAGCATGTGGCTCCATCGCCTGCAGCTGGTGTAAAACAAGTAGCTTACAAGCAACAATTGTCTGATAACTAATGCATGGGAACAGATGCGGATCCAGGGAGGAATCTCTATACTCAGACCGATGTCCCACCATGGTGGCGAGACAATCCCCTTGATCTCCTCCCCTACTTCTACTGTCTTTTGCTCTAAAGTGTAAAAATGTTTCTGGGAGAGCTCAGCGGTCTTTATTAACTCAGTGAGGTGTTCCGGCAGAAAAGGGATCGGGTACCCGAAATGCTCCACATAGTCCTGGAGACGCGTGAAGGTGTTGTTCACAGTGAGGTGAATGGTCGAGGGTTCGGGGATGGGAGTAATTCGCTCTTGTGCCACTTGAACCTCAGCCTTGGGTTTGAAGCAAAAACTGCTCTCGCTCACCGGACACCACATGTCCTGGCTGTACCGGTAGCGGAGCGCACTTGTGGTGACACAGTATGTCCCACTCCCTACGTATGCTACCTGTGGAGGTACGTGATCTGGTGCCATCACTTCCATGGTGCAATTGATCGGTTCCGCGCCTGCAGAAGCAAACCCACATTCTGGTCGCGCAAAAGCATTCAAGTGCTGGGGACACAGTATTACGTGTGCACCCCGGCTCTGGCATCCGGAGAGGTCAGTGCCTGTCATCGCATGCTCCCACTTTACGACATACGGTGGGACCGCTTTAAAACGAACATGTACTCCTCCACGAATGACCCCGGTATTCTCAACCCTGTATACCGGTGCTGGCTGGGATGACTCGCCCATTACCGGCATCCTCACTACAATTCCCATCACTGTATGGTTGGACCGCCCGCAATCTACAGGGACAGGGTAGGCTTCAGAGGCTAAACGAAGCTGGCACGGGCTCAACGAATTGCTATACGGGTGCAGCGCGGCGAGATGCTTGTTGCTTAACCATGAAGGGACGCGACCTTGCCTCAGGTCCTCCAGGTTACTGCGGCCCTCGCCCAGCAACCATGCTCCATACAACACACACACCTCATTCCGTGCAGCCTGCTCCGAGGTGTTCCTGTCCTCCCGTATCAAATCATTAACAGTTTTAGCGTGCCTCTCCAGCTCCGCAATGACCTCCTTTAAATGAACGGTCATTGCCTGGTCCTCATGAAGCTCTGAACCCACCACTGTATTCTCTTCCCTCAGAATCTTACGCAGTTGGTTCTTTAACCCAGTGATCTGCATCTGGAGTTGTGCATCATCCATACTATTAACAATACCCGTTCCTGTACTGAACGCTGTGGCTACATCGTTCCAGGTCTCTCTTCTCTGCCTCCCGGACCCCACACTATCCCCAACATTCAGCTTATAAAGCTGCTCTTTCTCTACATTTCCATAGTCCAGTTCATAAAATTCCTGAAACATCGCTTTTAACAGAGCTTCATAAAGCTTCTCCGTCTTCCTTGGACACCACACAGGCAGATGGACTTCAGTCAGGTTCAGGATCACGGATGCCACGGCGTAGTGCACGTTCTGAAACAACACTTTGTCAGTGGGGATTAACACCAATCCATTCCCTGGACCCCTGGTGGTGGTGGGACACCCATCTACAGTCGTCTGTACCGTCGGGGCTCTGGGCGGGGGCTTCCTGGTGTATGAGATGAGCTCTGTGGCGTTCATTGGTGTTCGGGAGTTTTGGGATCACACAGGGGTCCACACTCCGATCCCAACCAATCCCACCCCCGGCGTCCTGCCATTGCCTGCTAAACGCGATCGACACACCTGCTGGGCAGATCTTTTCCGACCCCCACATACACACATAAATCCCTTCCTCGGATTCCCACCACTTATCCCAACACACATTAACTCCTCCCTGAGAACCCGTGATCGTCCGGTACGTGTCATTACTTAGTCTTTCCCAGTCAGCCTTCTGGTCCCCTGTATCCACGCTCAGTTTCCTGAGCCACCACCACCTTCCCAGTGGAATGTGTCCCCTACAGCTAAGGCACACCCGTTTACCCTCTGTTACCCTAACCCGGGAGGTGGTAACCCCTATTCTCGGGCATGGGATGGACGCTTCACCATAGGTGAACTTGTCATGGCTGGAATACCGGGTGGAATTCAACCCCAGCCATCCAGGCCATCTTCCCTCGTGGAGATAGACGCTCGCCCCAACCTTCGAGCCACCTCCAGTGGTCACGGTCGGTCCGTCTCCGCCGGTGCAGCCGAAGACAGCCGATTCCTCGGAGTCGCCCCTGTAACTCGTGCTGGCTCCAATCATGACGATCAGGACTACCATGGCTGACTTCATCTTGTGCTTAGGCGTTCCCTGAAAACACACAGAATGCAACGTTGTCCTTGGGTGATGCCTCACCTTTCCAGACGCAGCTACACACGATTACATTTGGTATCCACAGCATACATGTAAATCCAAACTATACAGACAAGCTAAGACAACAGACAGGAGAGAAAGAAGTTATGTACAGCGCCACCCGTCTCCGGGTGGCCACACTAGGTCTCCTCGACCCTGGGCCTCTTACGACTCCGGCTTCCTTCGTTCACCGGTGTGTAAGGAGGCGTCCACGGCACCCTCGGCCGTGGGATCCTGGCACTCCTTCTCACTCCTGCCCCCACAGGCGGAACGACTGGTCCCTCTGTGGGATCCTCACAGTCCCAGATTATGGGCTGGAGACCCACACCTGTAGCGCAGCTCACCACTCCCTGCTGTTTCCTCCTCTTATCAGCTCTTTCCCCAGGGTTGAAAAGCTTGCACTGATTGATATGGAACCACTTAGTGCGTCGAGGCATTTTGACCGCATATACCATCGGACTTGCCCTATCCACGATACTGTACGGTCCCATGTATAGCGGTTCAAAAGTCCCTACCCTGGCGAAGTTTCTAAACATTACTTGATCTCCGACCTTCCACTCGTGGTGCCTCTGAGGCTCAAGCAATAAACGATTTCTACGATTTTGCTTCCCCATGTTACTGGCAGCCTGCCAATGGATCTGTCTGAGATGCTCAAACAAATTCTTAATAAACCTGTCCCGGTTCACCTCTCTCAACTGACCTTCCGTGAGAACCGGGGCCAGTACATGGCTGGGCGTTCTCATGACCCTGCCAGTCACGAGCTCATGTGGGGAATACCCTGTGCTTCTAGACGGGCTGGCTCGGACCCCCATCAGAACTAACAGCAAGACCTCCGCCCATTTTCTAGGCGAGTGTCCCGTCTCCTTCCGTAACCTTTCCTTGATGGTCCTATTCATCCGCTCCACAATCCCCGATGACTGCGGGTTGTGTGCGACGTGCCATTTACCCTCTACACCGAGCATCTTCAGAGTCGCCTGCATGACTGCCCCTGTGAAGTGACTCCCCTGATCGGACTCCACATACTGTGGTAGCCCCCACCTAGAGAACACTTCTCTCACTAGAATCCTTGCGGTCCCCAAAGTTGTGGCTGTTCGGCATGGGAAGGCTTCTACCCATTTAGAGAACACATCTACCAGGACCAGGCAGTACTTGTAACCCCCCTGTGCGGTGGGCAGCGGTCCGATATAATCGACCTGTATGGACTGCCATGGTCCCTCCACTCTCCTAGTGTGTCCCATGGATACCTTCCTTTTCTGGGGGTCAGGGTTGTTTGCAGCACACACCAAGCAATCCACGCAGAAGTCGCGGACGTCCTCCCTCAGTTGTGGCCACCACCCTGCCTGTTCCACCCGTTGCCAGGTGGTCTCCGGCCCGGGGTGCCCCGCTCCTGGACCCTCGTGGGCCGACTGAAGGAATTCTCTCCGGTGCTGCTGCGGAACTACCCACTGTTCCCCTCTGAAAACCATCCCTTCCTTTACCGTAATACCTGCCACTCCGTATGGACCCTCTACCTTATCTCCCCTAGCCAGCGTCTCCAGAACAGTCTTTAGGGCGGGATCCCGTGCCTGGACAATCTTTATGTCCGGGACCAATGCTACCCCTGCACTCCCTTGGGTCCCACCTCTGTCTCTGATCGCTGCTACCAGACTCGACCCATATGGATCCCAAAACGTGCCCGTTCGAGCACCCTCTTTGGCCAGCACGTCGGCCTGCTGATTGCCCTCCGCACGGGGTTCTGTCTTTGAATGGGCCTTGACTTTGTGGATATAGAAATCCCCCTGGGTTCCTATCGATGTTATGATCTGTTGCAACAATGGCTTGGTTGCTAGGGGTTTCCTGTCTGCAGATGTGAATCCGCGACGAGACCAAATGGCTAAATATTCTGTACACGAATTGCAAGTGAACATGCTGTCCGAGCAAATCGTGTAGGGTGTAGGGAACTCTTCGGGGTGGGTAACCACATACACCACCGCCGACAGTTCAGCGTGCTGGGCACTCATGGTGCTCGGGAGTTTAATGGCCTTGGCAATGCCTGCCTTTGGGTCACAAAACCCGCATCCAGTGAGTCGCTCCCAGGCCACCACTGTACTGGACCCGTCTACATAGATCTCGCAGCCCGTGGGATGGATCCCAGCCTGAAACCCTATGTCTACGTCCCATACCCCTTCAACAGAACATTTATGGGCCACCCCTGGGTAGATCAAATTTGCGGCAAGCTTGGGCTCACAGAGGCCTTTCACACTCAAATTCGTCTGAGAGAGCGATAAAGTCCAGCGAGCAATGCATGCACTGCTTACCGTGCCGTCCTTTATCCTCCCATCCAGAAGCATCTGAGTGGGTGTATGATGGGTTAAGAGAGTTACCGAGGATGCCCCCGTGAAGATTTGTGATCTCCTCACGGCCCAATGTGTGGCAAGCAGGTGCATCTCACAATTGGAGTACCCCCTCTCTACATCTGTGAGGATTCTTGATGAGTATACCACAGGCCTCAGCTTGCCATGCCGCTCCTGGAGCAGCACTGCGCTCAAACTGTCCCCTGTGGCACCTACCTCCAAAAAGAACTCCTTTCCCCCATCGATCGCTCCTAAAGCCGGTGCGGTCTACAGATCTCTCTTCAGACGACTAAAAACTGCCATGCAGTCCTCATCCCACTCCCAGCCCACTCCCTTGTGGAGGAGCCGGAGTAGAGGAGCTGCCATAGCGGCATAGTCCTCTATGAAATCCCTGCAGTACCCTGTGAGTCCCAGGAAGGATCTTACCCCCATTACCGTGGTCGGGGCAGGTAGCTCCTGTACCGCCTTCCTTTACGCCTCATCGATGGCCCTCTCCCCAGCACGCACGGTCAGCCCGAGGAATTTTACTTCCTGCTGACCGATCTGTACTTTCTTGGGATTAACCTTGAACCCAGCTTCCTTTAATAGACTCAGCAGCTCAGCCAGCAGGGGGCCATGCTCCTCCCCCTCGTTGGAGAACAAAAGCAGGTCGTCCACGTACTGCACAAGCCGTTGCGGTCTGCTAAACCCTTTTAAACAGTTGGCCATACATTGGTGGAAAATAGAAGGACTGTTAGGAAACCCTTGGGGAAGGCAGGTCCATGTGTACTGCTGACCCTTGAAAGTGAATGCGAACTTATACTGGTCCTCCCTTTTGAGAGGAATAGACCAGAATCCGTTTGAAATGTCCAGCACAGTGAATGTTTTCGCGGATGCCGGGATACTCCCGATCAGGTCGGCTACAGCTGCGACAGTGGGGGCACAGGCTGGGATGTTCTTGTTAAGAACCTGCTAGTCCACAGTGGCTCTCCACGAATTGTCCGGTTTCCTAACCGGCCAAATCGGAGAGTTCACATGGGTCGCTATGGGTCTCAACACACCCTGCTCAACCAATGATCCCAAAGCCGTCTCTAAATCCGCCTCTGCCTCTCTGGGGAAGTTGTACTGTTTCTGTGGTCGGGCCATGGGGTCTCCTTCTACTCTGACCTCCACCCCTATTACCCTCCCATAGTCGTGCTTGTGTGTAGCGAATGCCACGAGGTTGGCGCGCACATCCGCTATGTACTCCGCCGGGGTAGAAGAGACGAATAGTTCAAGGTCATAACTACCCTTGGGCTTCATCGTACACACGGTTCCCTTGTCTTGCTTCCCTGGTATAACTACCACCTCCTTCTCCTTTCCCGTGCATACTGCCCCCCAAAGACAGTGATTCCAGAAATCCACCAATATCTTGTGGGCCAGTATGAAGTCTGCCCCCAAAATGCCTATTCCCTCCCGCTCCCACCGCATCAGGACACATTTCCACTCCGTATGGAGTGTACCCAGATCGATGGCTAGCGGGATGGAGAAAGACCCAGCCTGTTCGTTCCCGGTGAACCCTACTAAGTTATTTGGGACCCTGCTCGATAGAGGTGATGTGGTCGGGTTATCCGCATAGACAATGGTGCTTGAAGCTCCAGTGTCCAGCAGATAGGTCCCTTGCATCTTCTCCACCCCCATCTTCACGCACGGTCTCTTCCAAGCATCATAACTTAGTGGGCACAGGTAAACGGGCTGAGAAGCCCCTAGTTATGGGTTGAGATTGTTTGGGGCGGATGGGAGTACGCTGCCTGCTGCCGCGTCTACCCTACCCTGCCCTGCCGGAAAGACTGCGCGGAGAGCAGGCACTAATACCGCGAACGGATCAGTGCTGGTTCCTGCCACAGCTGCGGCTTTCTGCACTGGCGCTGGGGAATCCCCTTTCCCGCTCCTTTTGTCAGAGACTGGGCAGTCTTTCCTCCAGTGCCCTTTACTCCCGCACCCATAACAACCCTGCTTCTTCTCTGAGCTACCCCCTTCCTGGCGCCACTCTCTTCTAACGTTGCCTCCACTAGGCTTTAACTCGTGTACTCTGCCCTTTGGTTTGTCATCCTCATCCCTACCATTCTTAAAAGAGAGAGTTAACTGCCGGATCACACTCTCTTCTGTGGTCTGGGGATCCCTGGAATCGAACCACCCCTCTGCTTTGGCCTTGATCCTGGGCAGGCTGTTCGCCACCAGGGTCCTCAGCCAATGAGCCCTAGGCTCCCCCTGCAGCTGCGCCCGGTCGGGCACCCCCACACAGGCACTCCGGTAGATGGGCCAAAGCCTGTCTGCGAAAGCCTGCGGTGCCTCCCCAGCTGACTGCAGTGTCCTTTCCACTCGGGAGAAGGGACTTCCATCATTGAGGCCCATAGCCTCTAGGATGTCATCCTTTATCCCGTCTAACGTACCCTGCCCCCTCTTGCTACCCGCTGAGAGCGACTGGTACAACCTACTATCCAGGGAAAATAAAAGTAATTTGTCTGTCTCAGCTTCGTTACAATTATTGATCCCCCCCACCTGCTCCACATCCGTAAAATGGACAGATGGGTCCCCTGTGCTGGTCAGTTTGGTCAGGTTAGAGACCATTGCCTGCAGCCTGGGGGGTCGTATACGGGACCACGAAGTCACTCTGCAGTGCTCCTTGCTCTTGACCGTCTACGGGCGCACCGTATTTCTGCTGCCGGACAGGGCACATGGGTCCTGGTCCCGGCACTTTGGGCGGTGGTCGAGCGTCCTCCTCTGCCTCACAGTCCTCCTTATCTCCCTCCTGCTCTTCCTCATCTACCCGGGCCATTCCCAGAGCTACCAAGCAGACCATCCCTTTGGCCTTAGATAGAGCATCGGTCAAATTCCGGATCTGCTCCTGGCAAGGACCATGATTACCCGTATCAAACCCTCCAGTGCTGGCGACTCTGTATGCCACCTGAATATCCTTCAACTGCTCTCCCAGCACCTTTACCTCACTCGACAGGCGAGCGTTCTCCTCCCTAACCATCCTCTCGTTCCCCTTTGCCTCAGTTACCTGGCATTGCAGGAACTCCTTATGGTTACGGAAGGTTTCCTCCTGGCTTATTCTTCCCTGCTTCTCATCCCTTAGCTCCGTGCATAACCTGCTCCCTACTACAGCCCTTGCGTCTGACTGTGCCTCGGACTCCCTGAGCTCTGCCTCTAACTTCGCAACCTGCTTATCTAGCAGTTGGACTTGTCTTTGTAGACAGACGAGCCAAATCGCCTTTAAATGCTGCCCCTATGCTCCTTGCCCTCCGTCCATTCTGCCGCAGCGTCCACCGGACGCTCAGCACGCAACAAGCCTAGCACCCACTTCTTAGTGACGTTAACCTTCTTAAACACATATGAAGAAATCCTTTCCTCCATTTGGAATCTTTCGCCAGAAGCGCTGTCCATGACTGATTTACACTCCTTTAACCCAGGTCCTGCCTACAGTCGCCAAGAGATGTTAGCATAAACATAGAAGATAGGAGCAGGAGTAGGCCATTCAGCCCCTCGAGCCTGCTCCGCCATTCAATGAGATCATGGCTGATCATCCAAACTCAGTACCCTGTCCCTGCCTTCTCTCCATATCCCTTGATCCCTTTAGCTTTAAGAAATATATCTATCTCCTTCTTGAATATATTTAATGAATTGGCCTCTACTGCCTTCTGTGGTAGAGAATTCCACAGGTTCACCACTCTCTGGGTGAAGAAATTCCTCCTCATCTCAGTCCTAAATGGCTTACCCCTTATCCTTAGACTGTGACCCCTGGATCTGGACTCCCCGGCCATCGGGAACATCCTTCCTGCATCTAGTCTGTCTAGTCCTGTTAGAATTTTATAAGTTTCAATGAGATCCCCTCTCATTCTTCTAAACTCCAGCGAGTATAAGCCCAATCGACCCAATCTCTCCTCATACGTCATTCCTGCCATCCCAGGTATCAGCCTGGTTTAGCGGTTTTGATCCTAGCCAAATTGCTAGACAGACGGTTCGAATCGCCCCCGCCTTACGAAAGTTCTATACCCGGGAATTATTATTCAGAGTGTAAATGAAATAAGTCACGGACAGGAATGCTTCGGTGAAAAATCGTACTTATATTTATTTGGTCTAACATACACTGGCTAAAACATGCACTACTAAACAAAATCACTGTCTCTGTGAAGAATAAAAATCCAGGTTACAAACAACATACATACAGTACCCAACTGGGGACTATAACAAGCAGTAATTCTCTTGTTGCTATGGTGGACTCTAATTCCACCCCTACCAACGAATTACCCAGTCGCATAAGCCCCTTCGCCTGGCAGAACCAAACGAAGCTCCCACCCCGGAATAGCCCAAAAGCTTCACTTCTGAGAAAAACTCTGAGCCCTCTGGTTACCGGCTTGGGACACTCGAGATCATTGCTACCCCCACACGCAGTCGGTCTCGATCGCTCCGCTTAGCTGCTTCTTCCTCTGGTACTTCTTCTTGTTAGGTCGATCTTGGTGCAGCGAGAGCGAGAGAGAGAGAGAATGGTGGGAAAGGGTCTATCTTTATAGGAGTCTCGCTACCCCTATCTTTCCCGCCAATCTTTAAAATCCTTTTGTTTCTAAGCACTCCGGTGCTTAATCGGTGATGGGTCATCCTCAGACCCATGAGTATTCCGTGATTGGACTAATGGCCCTAAGTCTGGGATATCTCTCGGTCTTTGTGTTGGGAAAAACTGGCCCCTCTCCGCTGGCTAGGCCAGTGGGTTCATTGTTCTGCTTCTCTTCTGAGATGGAGGTGAGAAGTGCTTTTGCATATTAGAGTGGCTTTCTAACAGGTTCAAGATCAACGGGTCAATGGCCCCCTTCCCTTTTCCAGGACTGTCGGGCGAACCTATACATTCTGTATGACTGACAGTTCTTTTGTCACAGCCAACTGCCATGCATTCTCTGGAGTTTTAACAAACCAGTTTTTCACATATCTGCACAGGGTGATCCCATCACAGGGAAAATAGCCTCAGAAAAATCCCATAAAGTCCACAAAATATACTCGACTGAGTCCATTCTTCAAACAGAGACTTTGCGATCTCTTCATCCGCGATCTCTGCGCTCCTCCAATTCTGGCCTCTTGCGCATCCCAGATTTCCGTTGCTCCACCATTGGTGGTCGTGTCTTCAGCTGCCTAGGCCCTAAGCTCTGGAATTCCCTCCCTAAACCTCTCTACACCTCTCTCTCCTCCTTTAAGACACTCCTTAAAACCTAACTCTTTGACTAAGCTTTTGGTCACCTGTCCTACGTGGCTCGGTGTAAGATTTTGCCTGATAACGCTCCTGTGAAGCACCTTGGGATGTTTTACTATGTTAAAGGTGCTATATAAATACAAGTTGTTGTTGTTGTTGAGGAGGAGGCCATTGTGGCTGATACATAGATACATAGATACATAGAACAGTACAGCACAGTACAGGCCCTTCGGCCCTTGATGTTGTGCCGAGCATTGTCCGAGACCAAGATCAAGCTATCACACTCCCTATCACTCTGGTGTGCTCCATGTGCTTATCCAATAACCGCTTGAAAGTTCCTAAAGTGTCCGACTCCACTATCACAGCAGGCAGTCCATTCCACACCCCAACCACTCTCTGAGTAAAGAATCTACCTCGGACATCCCTTCTATATCTCCCCCCATGCACCTTATAGTTATACGATAGCAAAATACTGCGGATGCTGGAAATCTGAAATAACAACAGAAAATGCTGGAAAAACTCAGCAGGCCAGGCAGCATCCGTGGAGAGAGAAAGAGAGTTAACGTTTCAGGTCGATGACCTTTCGTCAGAACTGTGAAGAGCTGGAAATCAAATAGATTTAAGGCCAGAGTAAAGCTGGGAAAAGGGGGAGGGGATAAAAGAACAAAGGGAGAGATGAAGAGACATTAAGAGACATTAAGAGATATGCAAGGCTAGAGGTGGTGTTAATGTGACAGATTAAGGCTGAAAGAAGTGTGAAATCCACTGGCAGAATGAAGGACAGCTGCCAGCTTCTAGGAGGAAAAAAAAGGTGGGGGGGGCAAATAAAAGGGTGGAAAAAATAAAATATAAATGTGATTGGAGCTGAGGTTATGATCTAAAATTGTTGAACTCGATATTGAGTCCAGAGGGCTGTAGCGTGCCTAAACGAAAGATGAGGTGCTGTTCCTCGAGCTTACGCTGCGCTTCCGTGGAACAGTGTAATAGGCCGAGGACGGTGAGGTCAGAGTGGGAGTGAAGCGGTGAATTAAAGTGACAGGCCACCGGGAGCTCGGGGTCCCCCTTACGGACTGAACGGAGGTGTTCCGCAAAGCGGTCACCCAATCTGCGTTTGGTCTCCCCAATGTAGAGGAGACCACATCGTGAGCAGCGAATACAGTATACTAAATTGCAGGAAGTACAAGTAAATCGCTGTTTCACCTGGAAGGGGTGTTTGGGGCCCTGGACAGTGGGAAGAGGGGAGGTGTAAGGGCATGTGTTGCATCTCCTGCGCGTGCACGGGAAGGTGCCGGGCACCTTATAGTTATGCCCCCTTGTAACAGCTGCCTCTACCCGAGGAAATAGTCTCTGAACATCCACTCTATCTATCCCCCTCATCATCTTATAAACCTCTATTAAGTCGCCTCTCATCCTCCTCCGCTCTAAAGAGAAAAGCCCCAACTCCCTCAATCTTTCCTCATAAGACCTCCCCCCCAAACCAGGCAGCATCCTGGTAAATCTCCTTTGCACTCTTTCCAATGCTTCTACGTCCTTCCTATAGTGAGGTGACCAGAACTGCACACAATATTCCAAATGTGGTCTCACCAAGGTCCTGTACAGTTGCAGCATAACCTCACGGTTCTTAAACTCAAACCCTCTGTTAATAAACGCCAACACACCATAGGCCTTCTTTACTGCTCTATCCAATTGATAGGTCTGAAGTTTTGTGCAACTTTGCCTGGCCGTTGGATTTTTCTATTTGAAGAGGAAGAAGAGGAGGAAATGGAAGCGGTTAGACTGGAGGAAGTAAGAGTGAAAGTGTTGTGTTAAGACTGACTCTCAAGTCCTCTATTGAGACAGTGGTAGCTGGCTCTACAGAATCCATTAATGTCCTTAGTACCTCCCTTCTGGCTCCTTGTGGCCACAGAAATCTCCAGGACCGTCACTTTCTCCAGTGTGTTCTGCATTTCAGGAGGAACATCCTGCAATGTGTTGCAGATGCGGTATAGTGGACTCCTCCCACTTCTCCATCATCTCAACTATATGCATGGAAACAACCTCCACTGCCTGCACATGAGATCAATGCTCACTGTTCACTGCTCTTATGAAGACTGGGCCGCTGAAATCCGGGTCCTTAGGTCCCTCAGCTGAGGGTAGCCATTTCCGCACCCTCCAGGAAGGAACGGCACTCTCCCTCTCTTCCACTCTCAGATCCTCACGCTCTTTCGTGCTCAGCGCTTCGCACAGTGAAAAACCTTCTGACTCGCTAACTACTTCCTCCCAAGTGAGTGTCTCAGGGCTGGACCGTGTAAGATGCCATGACGAAGTTGGCGAGGATGAGATAGGAGTTGTGCTGGTTGCTCTTCTGACCAGATCTTCTCTTCCTCCAAGCCATCCCTTAGGATGTTAAAAACATGAAAGCTTCTTTAGCTGTTTGAACAGTCATATGACTCTTTGAAGAAATAGTGGCGGAGTCAATGCCCATTTACATACTTTGATATTCCACATGAGGTTGAAACTAACTGAGCGCTCCTTTGTTCTGCCTGATCCTGATAGTTCGCCCACTCCTTCCCTGTCGCCCACAGGTTCTCCGGTGTGTTTCCCAAGGAGCTGCAAAGCTTTCTCCTCCTGTCATCAAAATTCGGGAAGTAGGAATTCCTCCTCCAGTTATGTTTCTTTGTCTCTGGTTGTGTGAAACCTTTTCCTGTACAAGGAGACAACATAGTTGAAGGAATCTGAGTCGACAATTGCACTTCCACGTGTCTGCATCCATGAAATGATTATAATGCTGGCAGGCGCAGGCTCCCTTTAAACACCTCACCCAAATTTCCGAAGAGCGTCACAACTCCGCCGTTGTGTCATTGGTGGAGACACGGTTTACGCAGTTTCTCTGGGGTTTCTACCGATCTTCCGCTGTAGCAGCAGCAGCAGAAGTTCAACTCCAAGGTGTTTGCCCTGACAGAATTGTTTGGAGTTAACCTGAGAGAATTGACAAGGCCGGCTAAACAAAGCAAATACATTAATGACAGGAAGAGAGAGTAAAAATAAGGCAACATGTTGTCTCACAGCCTAAGCACTGAGGACTAATCATTAACTCTCCCAGTTACAGCTCTTACTGTTCGGGTTACAAAAGAAAAACAGATTTCAATCACCCTTGCTGTCAATCCTCAGCCGAGTAGCCAAAGACAAACAGACATGCTTCCATTCATCACATCTCCCTCACTGAAAGCCCAGGCCGACTCCTGCAGTGCTTCCTAAACGCCCCGTAAAACTGACAGATGTGTACAGTGGATAATGAGAATTGATTTTTAAATCGCTTGTTTTTTTGTAAGTTTGCCAGTGTTTGCAGCCAGGATCAGCAGCCAGCAGAAAGGTTGTGATCCCTTTAATATGCCTGAGTGACATGACAGTGGAATAGATTTATGGTAAATTTAATGTTAATCAACAAGCCATTTCAACGGATTAAGGAGAAATGGCAGCGAGCAATAACAACTTGCCCGTGGGAGCTAGGGTGTAGCTGGGCAGAGCATTTTTGCCTTTGGAACCTGAGCTTTAATCCAGCCCAAATAGGACAACAGGTTCCTCTCTTGGCCACATCAGTCCCACGTGAAATCAGTTTGAAGGAGTCTCCAACCTGTTCTTCATCGGGGTGGCACCTAACCACCTGCAATCAGTGTGGCTGAATAACTACTACCGGTATTGACATTTAAATGCCCCAAGGAACTTCAC
The DNA here is from genome assembly GCA_030390025.1 of Squalus acanthias. Lineage (NCBI taxonomy): Eukaryota > Metazoa > Chordata > Chondrichthyes > Squaliformes > Squalidae > Squalus > Squalus acanthias. The sequence goes on along the minus strand of CM059425.1, from coordinate 15,825,862 downwards.
AGACACCAGGAGGGACAGGGTGGAAATTAGGCGTGGTAGCTGAAGGCCTGGTCAAAGAAGTAGGTTTTAAGGAAGCTTTTGAAGTTGGCCAGACGTCGAGTTAGGACATGGCAGTAAGATGGTAAAGTGGAGTGGAGGGAGGATGTCTTGCAGACCAGAGTTTGAAGAGTGGAGGGTGTGGCCATGGATGTAGGGTTGAAGGAGGTTGCAAAAGTCGTAAGGGGCAAGGGCGTGGAGGGATATGAAGACAAGGATGAGAGGTTGGGAAATGGGTAGCCAATGGAGGTCAGCAAGGACTGGGGTGTTAGATGAGTGGGACTTTGTGCAGGGTAGGATGTGGGCAGTGGAATTCTGATTGAGTTGACGTTTATGGAGGGTGGAGCTCAGCTTTGGACAATTCAAGCCTAGGGGTGACATTGAGTGCAATGAGGATTTCAGCTGCTCTGAGGGGAGTGACATGAGGGCAGAAATGGGCAGCGTTTTAGAGGTAGAAGTAAGCACTCTTGGTGATGGTCTGAATGTATTATTTGAAACTCAACAAAGGGTTGAGCAGGACATGAATTTGCTTACCATCAGGTATCCAGTTTCATAGAGTCATAACGGCACAGAAGGAGGCCATTCGGGCCATCGAGTCCATGCCGGCTCTCTGTAGAGCATTCCAGTCAGTCCCATTCCCCCGCTCTATCCCCGTAGCCCTGCAAGTTTATTTCCCTCAAGTGCCTATCCAGTCTCCCCTTGAAAACATCGAGTGTCTCCGCTTCCACCACTTCCGTCGGCAGCGAGTTCCAGGTCATCACCACTCGCTGCATAAAAAAGTTTTTTCTCACAGTTAGAGGGATCGGATCAGGAGATAAGGCATGGATTTTTGCCAGGCCCCAAACAGAATAACTTCAGTCTGGTTAATGTCAAGCAGCAAGAAGTTCTGTCTGATCCACGACTTGATCAGACAATCAGATGGACCAATCGACAGCACGAGAACAGTCATGGAATCAAGGATGGTGATAGAGAAGTAAAACTAGGTATCGTTGGCCTTGATGTGGAAACCGAGCCAAAACTTATGGATAACATTACCAAGGGCCAACATACAGATGAGGAATAGGAATGGGTGAAGAATGGAACCTTGGGGTACATCAGAGGGGACCGTGCGATCATGGGAGGAGAAGGCATTACAGGAAGCGTGCGGGCTGCATGACGAGAGGTGGAACTGGAGCAATGTGAGGGCAGACAACAGAGATGGATCACGAGGAAAGACAATGAAGGAGAAAGGTGTAGTTGACCATAGTGAATGCCAAACAGAGGTCAAAAAGGATGAAGAAGGGTTAATACACCATGGTCACATACACACCGAATGTCAGTGAGTTTGAGTAAACTGATCACAGTGCTTTGGGCGGGATGAAAGCCAGACTGAAGAAGCTGGAACAGGGAGTGGTGGGAGAAATGGTGGGAATGGGTGGGAATTGCATGGCACATTGGGACATCCAGAAATAGTACCATGTGAGAAGGAAGGGGGCTTGGAAAAGGGACAGGAGTTGGAGTTCAAGCGCAGGCTTTATAAGGAACTAGGTTTTGAAAGGAGGGGAAACAATATCTGAGGAGGGAAAGATAAGTGGTCAGGTCCAAGTCAAGAGGACATAGATATAAGATTAAGTGTAAGAGATTTAGGACAGAGAGCAAGAGAAACCTTTTTCCACAGAGGGTAGTGAGGCTGGGGAGTTAGTGGTGTGAGCAGAGACCATTTAAGAATAGATGAGAGAGGCAGTTGAAGGAAAAGGGGATAAAGGGATATGGGATTAGGACATCTGCTCATGTAGAAGATAAACACCAGCTCAAACACAAACAGCAGTTTGGCCAAACAGCCAGTTTTCATATTTAATTTCTGTGTAATTCTATGTACGAGGGACCAAGGGAACAGAAGATAAGTCTCATGGGGGAAATTAGCCTGGTGAAGACTGTGGTGGAGAGCGAGGAGAAACTATAGAGTGGAATAAGTCAAATTCTCTTTTTATTGTCCCATTACCATCTCCTTTTGCCTTGCACCATCATCCTTTTTGTCTCTTAATCTCTCCTGCCTTCCATCCTATCACAGACCTTCCCTTTTGTTCTTTCCTCCCCCCCCCCCACCTCTCCCTGCCCCTGCACTTGCTTAAAAACCTGTTCCATCTCCAACCTTTTCCAGTTCTGACGAAAGGTCATCGACCTGAAACGTTAACTCTGTTTCTCTCTCTCTACAGATGCTGCCTGGCCTGCTGAGTATTTCCAGCATTTTCTCTTTTAATTTCTCTTTTTATTACATGGGATTCCAGACTTTTTTTTTGTTGATTTAGGGATTGCATTCGGGGCAAGAATTAGGGCCACTGGTTCCATTTTTATTACATACAACTCCAGGATTTTTACTGGTCTTTGGGCATCACATTCTGCATTTACATACCTTTATTCCAAATGACATTCATCATTGTGCTCATTCAGGCACTGGGTGTTAAGTGAGAGATATTACTGCTGGGAATGGAACACTTTGCATTTCAGGTACCCAGTGAATCGGCATCAAGCATGCCCAGGTCAGGTACGAGCATAGCCAGAAGCAGGTGAAAGCTCTCTCTACTCAACTCCAACAACATCCCTCAATCGCAGCCTCGGAAGAGTGCCACTGTGACATTTCGTTCCCATTTTCCACACCACCCATATGCCTGTCTGAGTGTCATAGTGTCAAATTAGGGGCTGGTTTGTACTGTAGCCCAAGCCGTCACGGGATTGGACAGAGAAAGTCCACATTCATTTCACATCGAACTCTTACAACGCACAAACATCCCCTCAGTCTGGGCTGGATTTCAACCCAGTGTGAATGGCCAGTGTCCAGCCTGCTGCACCCAGATCCCCCATTCTCCTCATTTTCATTGAACAAGAAGGAATGTTCAAGGTTGACATATATTGGCAGTTCCTGACAATCTCCTTGTTAAGAGGTAAATATTCCAGGTGCAGTTTATTTGAATAATTTGCTCCCTGACAGTACATGCTTGATCATTGGTTGATTGATTGACAGGTTTCGAGTCTGCATTGCCACCTCTCAAAATGAGCTGCTACGGTCAGATTTGGGAAGGAAGCAAAGGCTGAGATTTCCTAGCGTGACAGAGACAGTTTCTAATTGAACTGGATATATTGGGGCCAGAAACGGGCAATCAGAACAAAAGGCTTTAAAACAGCATAACTAATGGAAACAGAAAATACCGCAGATGCTGGAAATCTGAAATAAAAACAGAAAATGCCGGAGATACTCAGCAGGTCAGGCAGCGTCTGTGAAGAGAGACTTTTGTCAGAACTGACGAGTTCTGACGAAAGGTCATCGACCTGAAACGTTAACTCTGTTTCTCTCTGCACAGATGCTGCCTGACCTGCTGAGTATCTCCAGCATTTTCTGTTTTTCTAACTAATGAAAGCTCTCTGCTGTGCAGGGAGATTAGCTGAAGTAAAATCACCTTGTAAACTTTGTCCATTTATACATGTTTCAACAACATGACATAAAATACCTCAAGCAGACGCAGAACACCATTAATATGAAGCCCGACAAACTTATTAGAGAATATACAGGAAAATGATGACAGCTCACTCAGGGCATGCTGTAGATGCAACAGGTCAAGCCTCACAAATCCTTTGAGGGAGTAACTAAATTGGTGCATCAGACAATAGATGTGATTTACTTGGACATCTAGCAGGTATTTGATAAAGTTTCATGGCAAATTTGTTGGGAAAGAAAGAAAGGGGTAGAAATTAGGTCGCGCCCCATTTGGGGCGCAAATATCGTCCGGACGCAAATATTAGCGCCTGGCGCTAATTATCGGCACTGACAGGAAACTTCACTTTTACCGCCCCGGGAGGTGAGTGGAGCGCTAAAGCAGGCGCTGCACACCTGTCTTAAGGCGCAAAGGGCGAGCAGTGAGGCGCTAACTCGGAGCGCTGGCGAAGCTCATGTAATGTCAGTCAGCAATGGAACACACACACAATGGCACGGGCCAGTTCTTAAAGGGGATGGTTAATCTTGCTTTCCATCCACATCCTGTTCATTGCAGCCTTGAATCTCGGCCTGGAGAGACTTGCACATCAAATGTGCTGGAAAGTACAATGGAGAATACCAGGCAAAGAGCTCAGAGTGCAGCTCCCACAGTCTCTGCTAAATCGATACAAGGAATGGCAAATCAAAATGAACCTGCAAAGTGCTGCTCAGTACCCAAAACTCCTTCACACAACGTTGAATCTCTCCAGAAGTCTCTCCCTCTCTCTCTCAGAATGCGTAGTTCAAAAATGCCACCAACAATAAAAGACAGGAAGAGGCCCCCTTTAAATAGCGCCCCCCCCCAGCCCCACAGCGATTGATAGCGTTCCAGTCTTCTGGTCGTTGGAAGCGCCAGGCGGTAAGGCAGGGGGCGCCACTCAATTTCTGCTACGGGTCGCCACAAGGGCGTTGCACCATGGAATGACGTCACAATCTGCGCGCGCAGGTGGTTGCAGCGGTAAGTTTTAGCGCCGCCGCACAATCTCAAGTTAAGTTCTCGAGCGGCGCAAACATC